>JBANCV010000038.1:0-47330 GCA_037040105.1 Amiota albilabris
AAAGTTTCATTCCAAACTATTTTGTAGTTTTTTTTCTTTTTGAAAAGTTCGGAAACTTTTGACACACACCTTGTATATATAAGTATATGTTACGAAACATAAGTAAATCATGCATTTCGAATTAAAGAATTACAATAAATTCGGGTTGAGGAATAACCAATGCTTTGACAGTAATGTTTCGCATTACTGGATTTTGGAGTTTAACTTCGTTAATAATGACTGAACTTATTACTATTACTGTCAATCTGGTTCTAAAGGATAAGTTTGGATGAAGAAATTTTAGAGATATTGCGGTTTGACATATCTAGATTACTTTTTTTTTGTTAAAGATGTATACTGGTTAGCTGAAAAATTGATATGAATTAAAGACCAATACACACACTTGTGTACATATTTCATAACTTTCCACAGAATCAAAGTTCATGGTTTGGTTTTTCATTTCTAATTTTTTTTTTATGTACTATATGCAAGTATTGATTGATTGATGATGTAATTGATGGATGAAGGTATTTTATAGTTCGCTTTTTGTTTGTTAGACTTACTTGAAAAGATTCACATCAACACTCATTTTAAATGTTGATAGATCGACGGACCGACTGACTGCCTGTCATTAAGGGATTGTATTAGATGGATAAAATGTGGTTCATAATATAAGAAGGACCAGAACGTTTTTACTCATTTTCAATATATAATTTCATTTGATAAAATTCAATCACAAGTTCTATTTAAATTAAAAAACCTATTTAATTGAAAACAAACGAACAATAAAAAAAACGAAAATTGAAAAATATTTCTGAAGTTCTTTACAAAAGTGTTGTCTCAAACACAACTTTATATGGGACACCCTTTGCAGTTAGACAAACAGTCTATCGACTTTAGCGTCATCTCAAACACTGCTACCATATACTATTAGCTAATAACAACTCAACTTTCAAAAACATACGTATAACGATGAAAAAATTAGATTTGAAAGCCATCCCATTGTTTAACTAGAAGAATAGTTTTAATGAGCAATATCACATGCATATTGAGATACATAGTCACGGACAGTACTGTGCAAACAATCTGTTATTTGATATTGGATTCTTGATTTCTTATAAATTAGAAATTAAACTTAATTGCTACTTAGATAATCTTCAGACATAGGTGTTGCTTTGGGTCTTTGTCATATCGAAACACTCATCAAAGTATATTATTCGACTGAATTATATATAGATTTCATGTAGCTACGTTTATTTACTTACATTGGAGTATATATGTACATAATCAGAAAGTGATGGCAAAGTTACGCACAAAAATTCTCATCCGTTTTTCGTTGTTTGTGCTTTGCTTTTTCTTGATTATGGTGTGTTACTGTTTTTGTTGTGCTTATTGCTCCCTTTTAACTGAGTATGCACAAGAGTATTGTGCTCTTCGTTCTTTTCTTTTTGTGTATGATATTCAAAGTGAACGGGGCAAGGCTTTGCAAGGGAGAGACAGTGTGTCTCGTTGTGCATGCTTTGCTACTTCCTGAATTTTGTGATGTTGTTATTGTTGTATTTATTCTTTCATTTATCGATAACTAAGTATAAGAGTATTGTGATCTTCGTTTTAGGGTTCGGTACCCAACGTGTGGTAACGGGCCCCTGCTACTAAGCCTGTTACTAAGCTCCGTTCGTTGGTCCGACTCCGGCTGTATCTCATGAACCATAATAGAGAGAAAGTTGATATTTCTACAGAATGTGTATTTCTCTTGTCATATCGACAACAAATAATAAAATTAAAATAAAGTTAAAAATTAAACGGGGTCCTCATACAACAAATGTGTTTTTAGTAAGAGACCCCAAAAGTATGCAAGCCATCTGTGTGTGAATTGATCATTTATTCCATATATTGAAACAAAGGTGCTCCGAGTTCTTTAATGGTCATGTCTTTCATATTCAAATGGAATAAATTTAAGTATGGTCACTGAAATATATAGCGAAAAAAAATTAACAATATCTACGGAACCGTCCATGTGCGGGTCCGACTTGCACTTGGCTGATTTTTTTCATCCTGTATATGATGTTCACTGATAACGAGCTGTTTACGATTTAACTCAAACTTTTGTTAAATACATAATTATGTCAAGTTCATAAAAAGTAAATAAATATGTAACATGTGTTTTCTTTTTTGGAGCGAGGGCATAGCAAAGCGAGCCGGGACAGCTAGATATTTATAAATTTTCTATTGTTTTTAAGAAAAGTTTGCAATGTTTTATTTTCTACATGTTCTTACTTTTTTCTTTTGGTGGTATATAAATTAGTGAAAGTGAATTCATTTACCACTTATACTTATGAATATTCATATGAGTAAATGAAAGTGTAGGTATTGCTTACGTTAATATTGCATACATACACGTTCGCGTGATATTGGAAATATTTTTGTAATAACTGATAAGACATCATACGCGTGGACTTCAGGTTTGGTATTATTGACACACGTCATTACATTGACTGTACGTTGACGTATTAATGTAATACTTAAGATGTTACAGTAATATTTCACTGTACACTATATTACATGAAAAGCCGTCAGGTATTAAAGCATATAGATTCCTGGAGTTGGAAACGTGACAGAGCCATATAAAGATGACAGTGCGAAAATGAATTTTTAGTAAGATCTACAACCGCAACGCTCAGCGTCTGGCCCTGGGCTTTGTTAATTGTCATTGTAAACTGAAAACGTTTAAAAGTAAACGGAAAATTTTTTGGAATAAGAGGGCTATGTGGTATAAAACACTGTCTCCTGCGCCGCACCCTGTTAAAATCTCAGTTTCTATCATATTTTTACACAATATAAAACAGCATTAACTCAATAATCGTGTTTTTTGAGTTATCACCCTTTGACAGTTAGGGTGTTTGCGAACCGATTGGAATGAAATCAATGCTACATGGTACAGTACAATAAACCGCATTGAAGTCGATTAAGCCATTCCTGAGATTAGCGTGCAAAGATAGAAAACCATTTACAATTTTGTATATATACAGATAGATATACGATCTTTTTGCGGTTTATTCTTTATGCTATCATTTGTGATTTTTATTTTTGCCAAAATATAAAAAATGTATTGTAGATTTGGCAAGACTTGCCAGTAAAGTGTTTTATAATTTTGACAAGCATCTTAGTATAAAACAAAGTCGAGAAGAATAGAGTTTTCGGGAGGTTAGTAGGTATACACACACAATTGGTTCAATAATATTAAGATTAATTTCTTATTAGTTATTTTTGAGTATTCGATATTAGAATTTTCGAAAAGCTTTTGAAGAAAAGAAGGTTCTCTTTGTACAGTCATCCTTTATGTAACAAAAGGGTTTGACAAAGTTTGTCAAAATAATCTCCTAAATAAAATTTAGGTGCTATTGCCGAAACAATTTTATCATTTTCTGAAATCATCTGACTACGTAGTGCACAAAAAAATTCTAAAACCTGTAAGTCCTAAGGTATCCAGTTATGTGGCTGCTAGTGTTTCAGCAACATAATGAAAATACAAAGGTTTCAGATCAAGCTACTGAGATGTGCTGTGAATGCACCCTGGTACATCCACAGTGGCGACATTGAACGCTATCTTGGCATCGAATCTTTCGCATTAATCGTGCAAGTTCAAGTGTTTTCAATCCAAGTGATTATAAAACAAGGCTCAAATGCAATATACATTTGCAATCACTCAGAGCGTATGAGCGTATATGAGGAACTGAGTATTTTTATTGTTTTAATAGTCGAAACCAAAATTTGCATTTGCTATTCGATTGAAATCATAGAAAACCTCTCGCACAAGGAACTTTAAGTAGTAATATGAATATAATGACGAATATTATGAACGCAACAAATGAATGTCTATCACATACTTTAAAACATAGTCTAATTCTTTGAGTGACATATTCGTCACCAAAAACAATTACAGATTTAATTTTCATCAAAAAAGAAAGAAAGAACTTTTCACAATGAATCTCCGGAACTTTGTAAAATATCTCATGTAAGTATGTGGACATGGTATAGTAATATAGTGAAGCTTTTATATAAAATTTTAAATGTCGCACTAAAACCAAAAAAAAAAAAAAAAAAAAATACACATGCATAGTCAATGTCTTTCTTATCTGCTTACAAGGATGTTCGCGGGATGTCAACAAAATATAGTTGACTCCCAGAAAAAAAAAAAAAAAAAAATATATAAAAAATTGTGGCGTTAGCATTTATGTTATTGTTATCTTTTAGCAAGAATGGTTAGAACAACAAGAACACGTACAAATCATAAACAATAAAAGTTATTGTTCAGATAACGCAAGAAAACCAACTTAAATCCTCATACAGATGATGATCAAACAAACAAACTTATTTATAGTATGCTAGAAAAATACATAGATACACCTTTATATATATGTATAAACTTATATAAACATGCACATACGCATAGTATGTACAGTATAATAATGTAATGTACATAGTATAAAACATGTTAGCGTTGAGTGGCACAATGGCGGACGGATGTATAAATAAAAGTAGACAAAAAAAAATGTATACATAGAAAGGAACGATGCAGAGGAAGTATTATGAAAACAGACAAAAGGGACAGTCGTCAATCAGATAGATAAACAGACAGACAGACGACGGATGTTTAAACGTATAGAGAAACTGAGAGAGAAACAAACTGATGGTGTGTCACGGAGATGAAGATGGAAAACCAGTTGAAAGTATGAATGAACTGCGCACACCAAAAATATTATGCCAAAGACTCTGTTTACTCGACAGCAATTAATATGTTCTGTGTCTCTCTTTTCCACACATAAAATTACGTAGATCCAAATAAATACATACACACACACACACACACCCAGACATGTATAAACTAATATTATGCATGTGTTGTTGACAGCAATCAGACAAATGTAAAAATTAAAAAACAAAAAAAAAATAAAAGAATAACGCATAAAGATAATAAAAACACAATTAATGTACATAGCATATCTTTAGGCTTCGTGTATGGAAATTGCATAAATAAGTAGTAAGTAAGTGGATGGGTGTGTGAACAAGTGTATAGACAAGTGAGTGTAGCAAACTATACCTTCATAAATACGTAAACGAATGGGTTACTGAGTGAGTCGCTGAGTGGTTGAGACAGTAAGTGGGTGAGTATGTAAAAATTCAGTGTGATGTGAGTCATTACACTCGACATCAGTGTATATCGAGGAAACCACAAATGAAACCATAATGAACACATCATCATTTTGCAGGATAAGCAAGTAGACAGACAGACAGACAGACAGACACACAGACAGACAGAGAGAGAGAGAGAGAGAGAGACAGAAGGACAGATAAAATAGTGTAAGAGATGATGCCATAAAATAACAAAATGAATATATTAAGAACTTCGATAGATACCAATGTAGATGCCCCAAGTATCCCATAGAAGTCTTAGAGTTTACTTGTTAAGAAAACAGAAATTGTTGTTTTTTAAGGGTTGTATTTCGTTGATCCTTTAAGAACCTTGAGAACTTTTTTAGCAAATCGACTAGCCATGATTCGATAAAGTACTGAAATTCGCTTATTGTGAACTTCATTTTTTTTCATTCCCAATTTTAACGGCCTGAAATTTCATATCTTTTTGATTGTAGAAAAAAAAAAAATTTTAAACACTTTGTATTGAAGTTTATACCAGTTTATACAATACATAATAAATAAATTTTGACAATTTCTATTGATTCCCATAGTTCAGCAATTCACTACCATAAATAGACTTATTATATTAAAAAAGTTTTGGAAACAATTTTTTAAGGTTCCGTATCCAAAGTGTACTAACGGGACCCTTTTTCGCTGTCCATCCGTCCATCCGACTCCAGTTGTATCTCATGAACCGTAATAGATAGATAATTGAAATTTTCATAGAATGTGTATTTCTATTGTCATATCCACAAGAAATAATAAAATTAAAATAAAGTTAAAAATTAAACGGGGTCCCCATACAAGAAATGTGTTTTTAGTATGATACCCTAAAAGTATGCAATACTTTATTAGTTTACTTGATCATTTATTCTATATATTGTGCTGAGCTCTTTAATGGTCATCTCTTTCATATTCAAATGGAGTAAATTCAATTATGGTCACTGAAACATTCAGCAAAAAATATCTAAATACATCTATAAAATAAATAAAGTCGCCTGTGTAGTAGAAGCATTGACTTCGTTATTTTATAGTCATACCTCGTATGTGTATTTTGAGAAAGATGAGAATGATGATGATGTAACACCATACTACATTTGTATGCATGTACATTGTTTTTGTTGTTGCTGTTAATGAATATAAGCAAAATAGAAAATTTTAAGTAAATGAAAATGAAAAAAGAAAGATAGGCCTAGGGAGATATTATGCGAAACATTAAGAGAAAAATTAAAGCAAAAAGAAGTGAAGTGAAGTGAAGTGAAGAGCTGTCATAATTGACATTGAGTGAGTGTGACAGTGGATAAAAATGAAAGAGATGTTATAATAACCATGATGATGATGATGATGATGATGATGATGACAATGTTGATGATGTGCATGATGGAGATGTTTGCTTACAAGCTTTAAAATGAATGTTTTTTGGTTGTTGACTTCCTAAATGATTTATATTGATGAATCACATACATAAATGGACACAAGGTTGCCCAAACGTGACACATCTGCTAACAATACTATGTTATTAAATTGCATTTACTTATTTTCTTTGATCACTTTAAATCGGGAACTTGAATAAAGTACAATAATTTCATAAAGCCATTACCGTTACATTAAATTTAATACACACTCTCAAACACACACACATACAGTTACATACACATAGAGTTACATATACCGATTATAAATATAACTAAGCAATCAACTTAAGCATCGTTAAAGCGGCGTCATTGGTATAAAACTGAGTTACTCAACCTTTTTTTTCGGCAAATTAAAATGAATTTTATTAAATAAAAAAAAAAAAAAAAACCATTACACATTCACTTTTGTTCGGTGTTTCTCTTTTTGCCATCAATATGACCTTAATTGGTCTGTTATAAAATAATATACATTGAATGTGCTGTACGAATATGAGCCTCCGGAATGCGCTGCCATTCCTGGCAAAGCAATAAGGATATTTAATGAAATGAATAATAATGAATCCAGAGAATAGACAACCCAGCATTTTAAAGAAATGATATGCATAACGTTACCTTCAACTTCAACTTCAAAGGTATCAATACAAGCACATTTTCTAATATGAATTATCAGTATCATAAATAAATTTAGGTTATATTTTTGAGATGGGTAACTTCTAAAACAATAAACAATATAATGAACCCTAAGTGTTTACTCTTAAATATAGGTGTGTATAGGTATCAGTCGAATCAATATTCAATTTAAAAATTGTTATGCGATCAAAAAAGTTTAAGAAACTCTGTCAGAAAACATTGACAGGTGAGTAAAATAAACTTTGCTGGTTTCTGGGGTCGCTCATTTGCTCGGTAGTTTTGCTTTTCCTTGCTTCGTTGGCTATGTTAGCTTTAGTTAAATTGCTTAATTACTATAAATAATACGAGTGCAGCTAGACGGCTGGCTTAGAGAAAGATTCAATGAATAACTGACTCCTTTTTACGTTCCTTCCATCCTTCCTTGGCTGAGTAACTTAATCGTAGTCATAGTCAGGTGGAAAGTGTTACTAAGTAAGATAGTAAGTAAGCAGGCCCTTGAGCGAGTGGCCATCATAATAATGTAACTGAGACCAGTTAAATAAGCTCATTTATTGTAAATAGGTAGAATTTGTCTTTTAAATACAATACTTTTTCTATATATTCTTGTACATATGTACATAAATATACGAGTATATATATCATTATATTATAGTTCAAAATGAAAATGCATGCAATAAATGATGCGTGCTTAGTGGAAACACATGCAGGTATTAGTGATGGGAGATCAGTAGAGCCGGGTAATAGGAATCATTCATAGGTATACCTAAACAAAGAATTATGTATATTCAAATTAGTAATGTAAACTCAATTGGGAAATTATAAAAATCAAACCTTAATTTTCAAATATTTAGACTCAATCATATTCCGTTATCTAATTAAATTAAATTTAAATGTGGTTTACAGATCCCTGTGAGAAATTCTCTCAGAAATGGCAGCCAAAACCAGAAAGCTTATAGTGGCCTCCCACCGAATCGGTCTATTGTGTTTCCTGGTCATAATACTAATCAAAGCGGACATTTAAGCTTGTACGCTTTCTTATGTTTGGATGATAAAATCTAATATCTGCACTTCCAAGAAGTTAAAAAACTGTTTCTTGAAGATCTAGACAACCTTGCACACTTATCACTGGAGGACCTGACTTCCTTTCTCTAATCTACGGAAGCAATTAAAAGACCGGAAACTTATTTGTTCATAAAATAATGAAGTAGATTTGTCACTTAAACTTTCGATTATATTTGACTTGTATTCAATTAGTTACTTAAGAGTTTTAAGAAATGTTACCTTAAGATATATTTTATATGTTTCCATCACTAATTTAAACACTATATTCTTATGTGTTTAGAGGATGTAGAGTTGGGAAGGTTATGGTAGGGTAGGGCTGGGCATGCAGGAAAGGGCATAAGTATAGAAAACTTACCACCTGTATAGATCTTGTGCGCTTGCTGCTAAGCTCAAATTGCCCAATAGAGGTGGACGCTCCTTAAGATGATGATGATTCAGCAAATCGGAAGAAGAGGCAAGTCTAAGGAAAGAGAAATTATAGAAAATTGTAGTGAAAGTGAAATGAAATTACGATTGATTGATATGATTTTGACAAAATGACAAACAGATTGATTTAATGTATTGATTAATAAAAAGTATGATAGATGAATATTAACATAAATCACAGTAAGTGACTTATTACTTACCTTAGTTGCGGTGCCTTAATGCCATGCTTATCCATAACCTTCTCAAGTTGTCGTACACGTAAACGAGACATATCAAGCTCATGTTTAACCTTCCAAAGATGCGTATCGCATATGGGATCATTACAGCGATGTTTTTTTAAAATTTCTGTTGCTTCAAAAACGGCACCACGAAAGGTTAATGATTTGCCCATTGATAGTGAGATAAGTGCACAACAATGACCACCATCCTTTTTGGCCAAACGTTTTCTGATATACTTAAAGTAGACATGTTCGAGGAGAAGTAAAAGCGCCGCTAATAATATGCCCGCCATTAGTAATAAAAATGCAGACAAGAACTGTTCAAGCGCCAATGGATCGGATGATTTATGCTCCTGTTTGCCCGGTCGACAAGTGCCAGTCATCCAATAGCGTCGTAGACGCTCCAGATCGCCATTGGCCCGAAATTCGAGCAGGCGTTTGTTGAACATTTGGACGTATTTTGAATTCCGACTGAAGGCCAAGCCATAACCTAAAAGGACAAAAGACAAAAACTGAGTAAGTTTAAAAGGAATGAGGAAGGAATAAATGAATGAATGAATGAATGAATGAATGAATGAACGATTCGTTGTTGTTTGTTTGGCTAGGTTAGCTGGTTTGTTCTCTTGATTTGGGTAAATTGAGTTGACACTTACCTGTCATAGCATACCAACTGCCAACCGTCATGAGGCGACAGTCTTCATCTTGTGCCACAAGGTAATCCAATACTGTGCCATCGTAAATGAATGCATCTAAGTTTCCATTTAACACAGCAGCCACACCATCTGCCACACTTGTTTTATTAAATCTACAGAGAGTTGGATACACACAAGAAAAAAATTTGACCGACATTAAGATTAAGCGTAGCCTTCGGTGAAAATCCAAAAAGAAATTTTAAATTTGTTTCTATGTTTTTCTCCATTCAAGTGGATTACAATTAAAAAAAAAAAAAACCCCTTAAAAAGAAAATGAGAAATTAATTATTTCTACACTTTATTACATTTGCTAGGAAATTTTTGTTCCATTTAAAGTCTGCAGACGCTTCTACTTTTGACAGACTATTAAATAAGAACTTTCCAAGATTCCAAGAATTAAAAACCATTAAAGCAAGATTCATTAGAATAGAACAGTTCATCTGACATACATACTCCATTTCACTTACCTCAGTTAGAAAACAAATGATTTTTACAATTAAAAATAAAAATGTAGGGTGAATTTTGCATTGAAGATAAGTTTTTAAGTAATCGGATATCTCTGATTTTTATACACTTGATAACATTTTAAAGAACAAGTGACTTAATTTATTGTATTCAGATCTAAACTGAACAATGTAGAGGCCTTTAAACAATTCAAATGTAATGGTGCCACTCTCTACTTATTATGTAAGTCGTGGTCAAAGTAGGCAACACTTGTATAGATAAATAGTTTAGTCTTTACAGATGGTAGTAACATGGGTCACCCATACTGAAATTGTGTTAAACTTACTGCCTCATATAGTAGTGCATTTCCTTAAAATATTTTTGAATTGTGGAGTCTGTATGACTGTAGGGTATTGTGCCAAATTTGTAAGATGGCTTGTGCGAAAATGGGTGTACCAGTCGACTATCGTTAAGTCCAGTGAATTCGTGAAATTCTTCTCTGTAAATATATTTATTATATGAATTAAAGTGAAGTGTCAAAGTGTTTCTTAGAGTTGTTACCTCGTTATCATGAACGCGGCCAAGTTGGCAGTGTATATAGCCAGAAAGACCACAGCAAAAAGTGCCCATACATTTGTCATAAAACGTGAAGTGAAACCGCGTGGTGAGTCCACATGGACGGCAGCCTGGAATAATACCGCCCAGACGAGCCAATATGTACGAAACAATGAGAATCGATATGGCGTCACATTGGTATTCTGTAGATAAAGCTTCATGTCATAGCCGCTCGGTGAGAGCCACTCAAATAGAAAGATCATAAAGGTTGCTGCCTGTATTGCTACGATGCCCACCTAGATTTCAATATGTAAGTCCAATTAATGCAGGGACACTGTATTGACCTTTGAATATTGTTAAAACTTACCAACATCCATGAGGCTGTATCGAATGGTTCAAGAAATGCAGTTGGTGATATGATACCCGTACGCTTGGCCACAACAATGGCAATGCCTGTTTCCATGAAGGGTTCACTGAAATCGACGACCGCTTCACGTTCGGTATTGATCATCAACGATGTTAGCACCATATCGGTCTTGCGATTGACTAAATCGGCAATCAGACCATTCCATTTACCATTCTCAAGTGTACCCCATTTACCATCTTCAACCCGAACCAGTTCGTATGTAAAGCCTAACTCTTCGGCAAATTTCTCAAGTAGATCAATGCAGAACCCGCTGCAGCATTGATAAAAGGACTCGTTGCGGTGTGCTTGACCAACATCAATGTCGGCAGCCATTTCATGATCAGCTGCGACACGACAGAGCACACCGCGGTCCATGAGACACTTGCCGCTTACTGGATCGGCGGGTGATAGATTGATATAGGGTGCCTCTTCGAGGAATGTTATCTTTAAATGGAATTTTTCAGGTACGCCTTGTGGTGGCGCATGTGAATTACCTGGCCACGCAATATCGCGTATATCAAGTTTTTGGGTCTCCCATGATTTCCATACGCCGATCTATGTCGATCAGGCATAGATTTCAAGTACGGAGGGATAGAGAGAGATAAAGCCAAAGAGATAGTGATTGATAGAAAGAGTTGGTATATACAGCAAAAGGTGATTTAATGTGCCGGTGCAGTGCGTTTGTACATTAGTTTCGGGTGTGGATGCAAATTCGGTTGCGGGTGCGGTTGGTGGTATAGTGGGTACAAAGTGCAAGAGAATTATAGGCAAGTGGTTGATTGATAAGCGCGTAGGTGAGTAGGAAAGTAGTAGTAGCGGGTTTAAGAAAAAGTAGAAAAAGAACAAAGAACAAGTGCAAAAAAGTGATGAGCGCGCAGTGTTAATTAAGAAAAATAAAAACAAAGTGAGTAAGTAATAGAAGAAAAATAACAAGTATGAAATGAAGCAAAATAGCATCACATTCCTCCTACCTCTTCCCAAACAAGATTTTTGTTATTAGCGCTCGGCCTTAGATTCATGATTTTCAATTCAGCCGATTTCGGATCACCATCAGCAGTGAACTCAATATTCGGTTTATTAAGATCACCCTCAATCGATACATTACGCAAATACTTGAAGAAACTGTAAGTAAACCAATATAGATTATATTGTTAATTGAAAGTGAGGATTGCCTCAATTTAATTTAAATTTGTTAAATATTAAACGATTCGATTTTGATAATGTATGTACTTGTATATGCAAGAATATATGTCGACCGATGTATACTTACGTTTCGCCATTGTCCCAACGACCACGACCTTCATCCTCGCAAGACAGTGATTGTGTTGTCAGACGGCGTCCACGATTTACTGGATCCGTAAGGTAAGCCTCAACACCATAACTATATATTTTAATTGCATTCGATATCTCATTCATTAGTGCCGCACTGCTTGTATCGAAATGGACACCTAACATGCCAACTGGAAATTGTGGATGAGCATCCTTCTTCTCAATCACCGACTGACTAACTACCCACACATAATTCTCGCCAGTCAATTTCATTTCCTCCGCGGCACGTAATATGGTTATTGCTTCGGTCTGTGTCGCATAGAGAAGCATTACACGTGCTTCGCTATTCACCAGCTCCATAAGATCACTGGTTCGCGTAACTACAATCGAATTCAGGATTGTGAACTTAAAGTGCTCCAGCATTTCGGCAACGCGTTCACGCACAGCTTGCACGAAATCATCGTGACCGGCAATCTGCGACGTGACCACCGAAAACTGATGCCATTTGTAACGTTCCAGTATACTTAACATCGCGGCACTCTGATGTTCTATGCTGGGGGCCAATTGCAATTGCAGAGTCGATTGTGAAGCGCGTCGTTCGAGACCCGAATTATCTGCATTCCATGAGATTACCGGTATGCCCAAGTAGCCGGCCAATTGAAGAAAGTATTGCGCTGAAGCCGTACTATGACCAAATTGCTCATTGTTCATCATGTATAAAATGGCGGAAACATTGACGCGTAAAAATTCCTTACACAGCGTGCTCAGGATGGCTAAGTAGCGTTAATAAAATAAAAGAAAGAAAGAAATTTGTTTGTTTAATAAAGATTCTGGGTTGAATACAATCAAAGAACATTGGGTCTAACATACTACTACTTTACTATTTCAATTGCTATTGCTTTTGTTGTTGCCTTAAATTAGCGCACAAATTAAATACATACACACTACATAGAATACAGATGCAAACCCCTAGTTACTCAGTCGGCCATAGGAGGAGTTCGTCATTCAGTCAATTAGTCGCTTAGTTCAAACTCAATCATTGCGATTAAACCACAACGGTGACCATCATTGCACGTGCGGACATGCCACATCAGTCAGCCATATAGTAACCAACTATATATCGAGCGATTTGGATGGTTTTCTTTTAGTTACATTTGGTTTAGTTGCGTTGCGTTATAATGTAGCTCATTGCTTTGGATACTAATGTGGCTTTCTGTGTGTGGCGCTATGCCCTTTGAACCAACTTCAGACACCCACCCACCCACTAAAGGTATGTGTATGAACTCATAGGAGTGTGTGCACAGATGTGTACCAATTAATTACAGATTAGCCACTAGGGTATACATACTATACTTATATATATGGGCATGCGTTTTGCTTCGTACAGCAGCATTGCTTTATTAGGTTAACTTAGATTTTTCATGATGATGATGATGATGGTGATGGTGTTGAGGATGATGTGTTGTCTGTTGTCGCACATGGCATGCCATCATCGTCATCATCATCGTGTTACCATGTGTGGGGCGTAACTTGAAACTTTCGCATGTCGCATACCAAGTGTTAGCTAAATCGTTGTTATCTCATGTTTCCTTAGAGTAATCGATTAAAAAAACCCTCACACACTCACACCCACACCCACAACCACTGAAGACTTCTTGACTCACTGACGCTTTCACTTCAGTCCCTGAATGCCTCTCTGATTCCTTGACTGACTGACTGACTGACTGATTGATTATTTTCAGCGCGTTCAGTATTAAAGTAGAATAGTAACGTTGAACATGTTTCGTAAATTAATTTGAATTTTAACAATTCATACAACTTGGAAATGGAGAGTAATAAGTAATTTTCATTTAAACAGATGATAATTTCAATGGGTCTTTTAAATTTCGACATAAGCTAAGAACTTATTGGTGATATTTTACAAAAATTAATTTCAATTTCATCAACTTCTAATATTCATACAATAAAACGATTTATCAATTGTAACTAATCAAGAAAATTTGATGAACTACTTAGTAATAGCATCATCATCATACTATATAGGTACATATAAGGTGCGTTTCATGTCTATAAGGTCAAGAATTTATTTAAAATACATACTTTATTAAGAAATGATCGAATGCTTATACAATATTCTACTGAAATGATAACTCTAGCTCTAAGAACAGAAATAACGAATCGACGGCTTGTCTGGAGAAAACGCTATTTTAGTTGACTTATAATATGATATATAAAATAAGGTCGAAGAAAATTTTGCAATATATACTCGCACTTATATAATATGCCTACAATAATAGTTAAATATCTAAAGGTAACATAATTAAATATATAAAATTTTTGAATTGCAGTAGAAAAATGCGAATCGATATAGTTGTTTTAACTTTTGAATGAGGATTACAACATCTTTTTGAAGTCGGAGGATTATTATTTTGATACGGGTATGTGTTTATTATCTATGTACAATATGTTTATAATAATTTAGCTCGACAAATCAGAAATTGGCAATTGATTGAAATTACTTATTTACCTTACTTGAAAATAGATATATATTAATACCAAATTAAATTTATGTAAACCAAAATTTTAGATCTCTATTACAAAAATGAAGTCATATAGTTAATACTACTTTCAATGGTAAATAAGTAAGTAAGTAAGTAGTTGATATGATTTGATTTTTGTTTCGAATCGATCTTCCATAATTAATTTATAGTACATAATTTATATAATTTATTTATTTGGTTTTGATTGACATTCTTGTGACTAGAATCGGACTCTTCTATATTATATCTTCTATATTTATATTTTTGATGAAACTACCGTATTTTCTCGAATAAATACCCCTTTTATTTATAAGTATGCCAATTAGTTGTATCGATATCAATTTGACTGTAACTGCTGCTCTGTAAATTCATTTAATCAAGCATCATTAGATCTCTATATAGGATAGGATATTGCGAACAAACCATGGGGCTCTAGTTATCCAACTGAGAACTTTGTTTTGAAAAACCTCCTATATTATAATGTCATAATAGACAAATCGGGACCACTATTTGATTGTAAATAAAATTTGTATTTCCCAAGAAAAGTTTTTTAGTTGTTTCGTAAAATTTCGTAGCAACATGGTATATGTGCAGTGCAGTGTGTGATATCAGAACAAATATCAGGTTTCCGTGTGAAGTCACAATTAGATAATTTGCTTCAATAAATCGCAAGAATAATCTAATTTCTATTAAGGATATTTAAATAAGATTGACTATGAACTACTGGGGTATTAAGTTAGTTAAGCATGATTTTGTTGTTAGTTATACAACTGTTGATACCGCCAATGTTAGTGAAGTTGAAGTTTATTGTCATTTGTAAAGATAAACTGAGTTTGTTGGTTTTAGTTTTGGTTTGGTGCTCAATTGATTTTTATTATGTTGTTTAAATTGTTGTTTCGAGTTTTCACGCAACAATCAACAGTAATTTCAAATTAAATTTTCAAAATGAATGAAAATTAAAAACTCGAGACTCATACATACATAAATATAGCACTATATTATATTATGTGTGTGTGTATTATGTGGGTGTGTGTGTGATTGTGAGTATGTATGGGTGATGTGTGTGGGTGACAGGAGGATGAGACTTGAAACACTTGAAATGAGATTCCGCTGTTGTATTAGGGCGTCCGCTGATGTAGCCGACAAATGGCTCTATTGGGAGTTGTTTTGTACCATGTAGTATTTTAGTATCTGTTAATGAAACTCAACGTGAGTTAGTATGGAGAAAGCATTTGTCACCAAGCGAAATGGAAAATGAAAATGAAACAAAAAAAAAAAAAATAAAAAAAAACGGAAAAAAGAGAAAGAAATGTAAATAGAAAGAGAGTGAAACATAGAGAGACAGAAAGCCAGAGAGAGAGAGAGAGAGAAGGAGAGAGAGAATGAAGCATCAAGCAGCGTTGAAATCTCATCAAAAAGTTTAATTAACTTTTTCATCACTTTATTTCTGCTTTTTGCATTCCGCATTTACTTTTGCGTATAACATCATTTTCCTACCTCACTTGCTTTGGGTTTTGCTTCCTGCCACGCTAACACAACTTCCCAGCTTCCTTCCTTTCTCATCCAATTCGCTTTGAACTAAATAATTTGATGCTTCATGCCACTTTGTAAAGCTCGCCCCATGCGGTTGCCTCACCTCAGTTTCGATTGCTTTCAATTATCAGCATTGCACCTCAACTCAACTCAACTCAACTCAACTCAACTGAACTCAACTCAACTCAACGAAACTCACCTTTATCGTAATAGTAACTAGAGTACAACTATATCACACCTTGTCATGTCATATCACAACAACGCAATGTACTCGTACAACATTCTGTCAATGATAACAATGCGGCAAAAGGGGATGTTGTTCGGGATAGACGGTTGTTCTAAAACTGGGCAAGTTTGGGGAATTCAATCGACAATAGAAAATCACTTAATAAAATTATGTGCTGTTTGAGCAAGCGAAAGACCAACATAACCACACCATGCCTTACCATACCACACCATACCATACCATACCATACCATGCTATGCCATACCTGGTAGCTAGACCAAATTGGGCTAGAATAGGGTAGGCGTCGTGATGGCAGTACGATGTGGTACCTTGTCATTGCCACTAACTGTTTTACTTCCATTCCGTAACTCTTCAGTATAATCTGGATGACAGTTGCGGTGACGTTGGTACTGACATTGGTACTAGTAGTGTTATCGTTGACGTTGGCGTTAGCATCTATGAACTACATACCAAACCATCAAATGATATCACCCTCGTGCTGTCGGCTTAAGCCAACAATGAAAATGAGCGCTTAATGAGTTTTGTGTAGATTTTGTTTAGTTTACTCTTCTCGCGAAATCTATAAAACAAATACGAAACTTTCTAATTAGTTGGGTCTGTGAAAGACAGAATTGTTGTCGAAGAGATAAGATGGGATGAGAGAGATGCTTATCGTTTTGTATTGTATTATATTTATAAAACTGTAATACATAGGTTTATCAAATTGAGGACTTTGTTGAAATTTGAATGTGAATTTGAGTTCAATAGAGTGCCGATTTTGAGTGGTTGTTTGGCAACAATATTGTTTCAGTTCTGTACGAGTGATGATTGAAATATGGCGAGAGACTTTCATTAAAATTTATGTAAATATGAGAATTTTATTCAATTAAATCTATTTAACTATAGGGCTACTAAAAAAACTGCAACAACAAGTTTTTCATATTTTTATTGAATTTAATTAAATTGTTTCCATTGTTAGTAATTCAAATTTCAGGTCAAAAATCGCATTTCCGTCAAAGTGCTGGCCAGATCTCAACAATACTTTGATATTTTCTTATGTTTACTTTACTCTTTTCTCTAACTTAAGTTAGATATGAATTCATCATTACACTAATAAACAATTCTATGTCATTTTTAATTTGAACTTAGTTTGGAAATGATTACTATTTCTCGAAACTCGAAAGGGTATCCGTCTGATATTATATTTTTTAGAAGAACTTTGATTCATGTACATAATGTTCAAATAAGTGAAAACCATCGGCATTTGATGCAACTCTATAAGGTAAGTAATAATTACAGTCTAGAGAAATTGCAGTCATATCTCCAAAGAAAACATTGTAATGAATATCAGACTCTCGGAACAGATGTAATCTACGTATATGTCTATACGAGGGCGGTGCATTAAGCACCCGTGTTAGAAATGAAGATACCATTTTTTTCAAAAAAATGTTCTTTATTTTTCAACATTTTAGAAAGATACAGTTCTTCTTCGGAGACAACACAATATGAATGTGTTGGTGCGTTATCGTGATGAAACAACAACATTTTTTTTTCGCCAAATGTGGCGAAGCGGTCCAATAACTCACTATAGTATTGTCCAGTGATCGTTCTTTCTTTTTCGAAAAAATCCATGAAGATGACGTCCTTCGCATCCCAAAAAATCGTCGCCATAACCTTACCGGCCTATGGGACCGTCTTCGCCTTCTTTGGTGCAGATTCACCGGGAGAAATCCATTGTTTTGATTGTTGCTTAGTTCCTGGTGTGTAATGATTTTGATATTTCATATCAATTTGTCTGATCTCATTGGCCAGGCAGGCTTGTCACCGCGAAGTATACAACTGAAAGTTAGCTTGGTTATCATCATGTTCCGAAATCTCAACCAATCAAAAATATGCAATGGAACACGTTTAATAGTGAGAAAACTCATGGGCGCTCATACGACGCTTACGAGACGATACTCAAGGAAAAATTCAAAGATGAGGATATTTTCATTCCGAGAATTCCAATGATCCCAACCGATTTGTCATTCGAGTTTAATCCTGAAAACAAAACCAAAAATGTCGTGTATCACAATAAAGGGAAAGCGGTACGAAGGACGCCGGGTCTTCTAGTTATGAGATAAATAAACAATATAAAAATATGCCAAGTTTAGGCCTCAGTGATGAGGTGATTAGTTCACACTCTTCCTTAATCTCATCTATATAGGTATATCGGTAACAATTTTGTTGTAGTATTCCTGAACAGACCTGTATTTTATGAATTTCTCTAGTGATTATTGATTATTTCTTATTTCTACTATTCTAAACTTTGTACTTTTTGATTTTTTCATTCCATACTTTTTACTATTTTATTTTTATTCTATGTTTATAATCGATTTTTATTTGATTTCGCAATAGAAAAGTTTTTTCCTTTCATTTCATTTTCTTTTTACCTTGGAAATGGAAAGATTTCTTTTTCTATATATTTTTTTCTTCATAAATTTGCCTTGTTTACCAACCAACCAACGCCCAATGCTTCTCCAAGGTCAAATAACTCAGACAAAAATTCATAATAACTCTTAATACTTAAACTTAACTAAGCAAGCTAGTCGTACCAAGGAAATCGTTTATGAGTATTTGAACTGTCAAAGAAGAATTGTAAGTTTTAAGGCACAGAGCAGATACTTATGACGCCGAGAAAGTCGAGAAAGCACAGCAAGTGACAAGGAACCTAAGTACTACAACTAGCAATGGTAGGGCTATGGGCAGGGCAGGGCAGGGCAGGGCAGGCCAGGGCAAGGCAGGGTAGGGTAGAAAGGTTCGTATGCAAAACTTTCATTTTTTGATGATGTCTCCTGCTGCTCTTAAAACTGATGTTATGCAAAGAAAAAATGTTACGAACGAACGAGGCGATGGCAAAAATTATAAATTGAATTTTGACACTTTTGTGTTTCAACAGAACAGAGTTCCATGAGTTATGTTGTGTTAGTTGTTTCTACTGATGCTAATATTGTAATATTGTTGGTTTTGTGCTTGTGCTTGTTCTTGTCATACTTGTCATCATTCAAACCTGCAACTCACTGATGATGGGCAAAAATTCCAAGATAGAAAGATACTAGTACAGGAAAGGGGAGCAAGGAATGTAAAATTATTAAGGGTAAAATGAATGTGTAGAAGACAGGAAAAATGTATGATGAAGGAAAGTTGATGAAAATATAGCGTATGCCATAAATGAAAGAAGAAGAATATGTAGTAAAAAACAGATGGGAGTGATAATGTTCTGACATACATATTATGTATTGTACGAACGTCAAAGGACAGGAACCCGCACAATAAGCAAACATTTCAACATACATACACATAAGTATATCTATTCAGAAGTTTCTCATATTTATACATACAATATATTGTGTGAGCCATACAAAACCGAAATCAAAGCAACCACACTGAACCTAACCTAACCGATCCATACTCAACTCAACTCAACACAACTAAACCAAACCAAACGAAATCAAACCAAAGCAAACCAAACGAAACCTTTCCGATGTAAAGTGAAGCAAAGTCTAGTCTGTCAACTTATTATAACATCCATTAATTTCATTTAAGCATCATTCAATTGCCTTCATTTTTATCGCAAGTTATCACAAGTTGGTAACAATGTACAAAGATGAATGCGTTGAGACGCAAGTCAGAAGAGTTGCTCAAGTGTTGAAACCGATGAAGAATGGCAACGACAACGGTAACGGCAACCATGTTGAGAACATCAAGATGATAATGTTGCTGTTGATGATGATGATATTGTAGCAAATGAATGTGATGACAAAAACGATGGGCGTCTCAAACGTTTTATGAAGGGCATTTCTTATAGTCTTCAGCATATCTCTCACATTCATCTTTTCTTTCACATCCACATACACCACCACCTCCACCTCCACCTCCATCTCACCTACATCTCATACTCATAATTATTATTTTCATCAGCATCACCAGTATCATCATCTCTGCTGTTATCACCGACGCTTCGTTCAAAAGTTATGCTCATTCGGTCTGTTCAGTTAGCAAACTTTTTGCATTATGAGCCGCCAAGCGAAAGTAAAGTAAAGAAAAGTAAAGCAAAGTATGTGGCAAGCAACACCTCGTAACTTACAAAGAACCTTGGTAACCCATGCCCAAAGTTTCTCTAGAAACATCAAGATGATGTGAAATACTTGTACTCATATGTCTAAAAAAAAAAAAAAAAGTAAGCAAACAGAGAAAATAATGTGGGCCCAATGCAAGTGAAAAAGTATTGAAAAATCATAAAGAACAAACTTTGCCTTTGTCAAAAAGAAATTCGAATCAAATACTACACGTACAATGGTCTACAGTGTACGCTCCCTTAAACGCACTCAACGCACTCAACGCACTCAAACTCAAATACTCTAACATACAACAAGTACAGTACACATATACACAGATACACAGAGAGATAAATAAACATCTATGAAATAGAAAGTTTGCTTTACAAAGTCCAATAAGAACATGATGCCAACACGAACGAATGAAGCAACTCGTATGTGTGCCACATGCAATGACAAAGTATGCCTACGTGAGCATTGCTTGCAGATACTCTCGTACTTTTAGATACTTTTGGGTGTTGTCAAAGTTCTTCTACTAATATTAGATGAAACAAGCTATCAACGCCAGCAGAACACAAACGAAACATAAACTGCCAACAGCTAACAGAAATATTCGACTTTGTCTTTGTCCTTATCCTCATCTTGCTGGTACTCGTAGCAATAGCAACAGGATTGCTTCCTCGCTATTGGGTATGAGAAATACAATAAATAAATTTGTAAATTTTTTGTTCCTTTTACTTTCTTTTGGATTTTCCTTTCAAGTTTTGCTTTCAAGTTTCTTTAAACAATTTACGATGGGTTTCATCCATTTTCTTCTGCCTATTTGATTTTGATTGGGATACTTGAAATTATAACCGCGTGCCAAGTAAATCTTAAGGTTATACAATTTCTGGGCATACTTAGAATGAAAATGAAATCTTTTAATCTTCACTCCGTTGCCAATTGCTACCACAAGTTATAAGCTTAAAAAACGAGAAGGAACTCACGAAAAGTTTAGACTTGTAAATGAATTTAAGCATTAAAGTACCAAAATTAAGTGGGCTGCATATGCCCCCAATGTTCAACATTAAAATTAAGGAAAATTTTAAGATTAAAATGTATGTGGATTTATTTTTAATAATTGCCTAGTAATAAGCAGTTATATTCGCACGTTTTAGATATTGGAATTCATATATTTTTAGTACTTTTAATAATGTAAAGATTTGTTGAGAATTTCATTAATATTTATTACATTAACATTAATAAACCAGAAAGAAGGGTGTCTTCAACAATGCCGTAGATGTAATACTCTACACACATCCCCTAGAAAACGTTTTTGTCCAAGTTCCTGTGCTTGTCCACACAGAAATATTACAATATTGATTCGACTTATGTTTTGGGTAGAGTCAGTTTACACCCTGCATTTTGCACATTGAGACCGCAATATTTGTATGGCAGCTATGCGATCCAGTAATCTTAGGATTATGAAATTTACATGATTGATGAATATGGGTCATACACATATAATATCCAAATTCATTTCGATAATATAAAAAACAAAAAAAAAGGTTTTCTAAGAAGATGAATTTGAATATGGGTTTGTATGGGAGGTACACCTTCTTGTAAGACTCTCGGTCTTAAAATTTACAAGGTTGGTAAATATGGATCAGACACCTATAATGTCCACATTTCAAGTTGATAGTACAAAAACAAAAAAGTTTTTCTAATAAAAACATGAATTTGAAATTTTTTGTGCAAAAGTCAACCGAAAAATGTAAGCTATATTTGGTAGTCACTAGGAAAGTACGGGCATCCTTTTTTTTTTGTTCGAGGATGTTGATAAGTTGTAACTTTATTTTTCAACAAAACTTCCACATTTATCCAGTCGGGAACCATCGTACTGCATATATGGCATAGTTGTGCACGTTGGATCTGTACTTGACATAAGTATGGGTACTTATATAAAACTTTATTCGGATATACTGACGATTGGCTAACGTACAAATTAGAGATGGAAGATATTCAATAGAAATTCGTGAATAGTGGGTTGGTAATAGAATATGAAAAAAAAAACAACATAAATAATAAAAAAATGTGAAACACTGCAAGTCAAAGTTTATAAAATTAATTTTATCGAGTGAGTGTATCTAAGGAGTCATCGAAGGATCACTCGAACGGGAGTCCGAACAGGGGGGTATTGCCTTCTTTGGTGACATGTTTGTCTGTTGTTGTCCATCAGGTTGATTACCATTTGATTGCCATGAATACCATACGTCGCTACCAAGAGTTCTTAATCACTTATGTTAGTACGTATGTATATCAGGAGGTCAGCCGTAAAGAGCGTGTAAAAGTTAGATTTTAACTGAACACAAGTTCTGAGAAACTCCAGCTCTTATATCTTTTAAGTCAAACTCTCGATCGGTGCCGGTGCCAAATTCTTCTTCTGAAACCAAACTGATGATCTGAATGCATGACAGCTTCATCCAGCAGTGATAATATTTTAACCAGAAGAAGTCTTTCGAATACTTTGTAAACGCAATGAAGTTGAAAATATCAGAACACTTCCCGATTCCCTGTCCTGTACAAAAAATAATTCATTGCAGATATTGTGGAAAATATAAATTAAATGAAGAAGAAGCTGTTGATAAATTAAACGAACACGGTTATGGTGGATGGAAAAATTTGACTTTGTTTATCATTGGTTTGGGATTTAGATTATTGGAAATTAATCTTAAATGAATGTTATTAATATTTATGTAATTCAATAATTTTATATTATTTTGGTAGTTGTGTGGTTTTTAATATACATAAGTTAGTACTATGTTTTCCCCCGATTGAGGACCATAGAGTAAAAGTCGTATGTGTTCTTTTATTATTCTAGCTGTACCCCCCACGCGTTGCTGTGGCTCAGGCTGGTCAGACAATATTAAACATATAGAGTGAACTTGTTCATACATAATGTGATGGAAAATAAATGGCATAACATTTTTAAGATACTGTGTGTATAATATTTTTGTGACACACATGGCGTATACATAATTAAAATTTATTTTTATAAATATTAGGTGTATAATAGTAAGTATATATATAATAAGTTTTTAACAACAGAACCCTAATCAACTGCAACATTGTGTCAAAATTTCAGAGCTATCGGTAAAGTAGTTTTCGAGTTCTGCGGTCAGAAATATACGAATATTTACATTTTTATTTAAATAAAAGATTCAGTATTAAATAAAAAAATAAATAAATTGATGAATATTTTAAATAAATAATCATGGTTCTGCCTACATTAAGTTCGAAATCTCTGATTTATAGGTATATATGAAAGGAAATAATAAGTGGTAAGTAGATATTTATATTTGATTTTATTTCAATGAAATTCCAATTGAAATTATGAAGAAATATTAAAACCAGTCTGTTATTCTATTGTAATGATGATATATGTATGAGTATATATATCTCTACTTCATATGTTTATCTGTAGGCGTAGGATGATTAGGGTTACGTAAAGAATCAATAAACACTTCATGGGTGGGTTTCTATCAAATTCAATGTCACAATTTTTAAACTAATGAGTGCAAACAAATTGTAATGTCGAAACTAGAAACAAACGGAATTAATTATTTTTATCGTATTTTCGAATAATATTTTCATATTATTTAAGTTAGAGCATCAAAGCTTGACAAACCAAATAATGGCAATATGAAAAATAATTGATTTAGCTTATCATATGAATTAAAATTTCAAAATAAGCAAGTGAGAATGGTGAGAAAGGTACACTTAGATACATAAGTACATCCTTCGTTAAACCAAAGTTAATGTTGTATCTTGTTTCTTTTTTTCTTTTTTGAATGTAATTTTATCAAATATCATAGATAATCTTTTGATGCATATGTAATAAGTTAAGACTCTTAGCATATAAGCAAGCATACAACAAGAGTAGTCATGTCAGATTACTTGATTGTACAATCATCTACATATGTATATATTGTAGGTACATATGACGACTTCACGCATCCTGTATTTGGTTTGATCCATAAATACCAATTCGGATTCTCCAAGAAAGCACAATCATTGAAGTTTATAGCATTTACGTTTGGCTTATTGCTTTATCTGCTTTGCTTATTCCTATTCCAATTCTTGTACTACGCTCTTTTCTTGGTGTCGCATTGTGGTTGTTCTTGTTATTTTAGCAATGTTCTATGATGCCTACAGAAGGGGGAATAAGTGTGAGTATTGTATCTGTGTGATTGTGTATTATTTTTGTGTTATTTTTTTTACGCAGCTATTTATGGGCGTGCTTGTGTGCGTGTGTATTTGAATCGCAAATATTTTACGTGTTGAACAATGTAAAAAAGGGACTTGAGCTCAAAGCAAACATTCTCAGACTCATCAGAGCAAATGAGCATATCATGTAAGATACTTAGTATTAGTCAAGTCACCCAAATTTACCCAACAATAAAAGCCCAAGCACAAATAATTTTAATATACATATTTGAATAAATTTTACAAATTTTACCATGATCTTGCTTGCATTAATTCACTTTATTTTCTCTATGGTTTGATATATATTTGTAATGAATAAAAGAAGGCATTTGGAATCCCTTAGAGTTTCTAGAGTTGGGTCGGTCAAGACTAATAATCCTTGGAGAGTTATGTCCATCTAAGTTCAACTTCAAACTAATCCTTTGGGCTTACTACACATGTCTTTGTCGTAAATGAAGTAAAATATTCAGGAAAACCGGAAAACGGGGGAAAATCAGAACATAAAACGATAAAGGAAGTAGAGCATGAAAACGAAAGCAAAACAAGGGGAAAAAAATCTACTTAGTAACACTTTTTTGTTATGCGTTAAACGTCGTAAACTAACACTGAAACCTAAACCAAAAAAAAAAAAAGGGATGGTAGGTGTGGGGGAAGGGTGGAAATAGAGAAAGTAGAAGCAGAAACAGAAATGAAAGCAGAATGAGATGAAAGCCAACGAAGTATTAGAGGAACTTATGCTACGTGATACTCTATGAATTGTACGATATGTTGCTTTGTGTTACATTGCATAACGTTACGTAAAGTTATCAAAATCGCTATCTTTAGTTCGGTTGATTCGAAATGTTCGTCTTTTGTTTTTATGCGCCTAGATGTATGCAATGCTATTCTATGGGGGAAAAAAATCAGTGCTTTTCCCATTTATTATTTACATTGTCATCTTTTCTATCGTTTCATCTTCTTTATACATTGAAATTTATATTATATCTACGTACACTCATGCACACATGTATATTTATTAGTATGTGTGATCCCATCACTTTAAGCTCAATTAAGTATTCCTATGAAATACTGAGCAAAGTTAAAGCGCACATTATTAAATATCGTAACTGATATCCCAAGAATACTTAATATTGAATAAAGTTTGTGTTAATAGAATAGCTAAAGAGGGAATACAATAAAAATGTGCACTTGGAAAAATATTCTTTATTTCTGTATTGAAGTTCTGGGGTTTAGATAACTTTTAAATTGAAGCTTTATCAATGATATCTAATTTTATGATGATGGATGGTTAGTATAGTTTTGGCAACATACATACATATGTAATTTTTCGTGAATGAAGATTTACAATAGATAGAATAGATCTTAACAATTCTTAGCTAGACATACGTATATCTATACAAATTTTGCTTGTTTCTATATTGTATTTAAAAGATTTTATAGTTTTAGATTTGTGCAAATTGTTCAATGTTCATAGAGTTTTTTTTTTGGAGAATAATGAAGAAGACAAAATGAATGTTAGTACAATAATTTTCCAAGTGCAGCTTTGTTAAGTGTTTGACAAGAAATATAAGTAGATGGATGAATACCATATATGGGAAAAGAGGTTGAGGTTTCAGAGAACGACCATTACTCGTATGTCGTTCAATTGTTTCAAGTGTTTTCTGATGATTTAGTGTAAATCTTCTAATGCATTTTATGGAACATCAACAACATTGAAGCTTAAAGGTCTTCTCTTTTGTATATGTGTATATATGGCATTGTAAAGCATACTTATACCGAATGGAGAGCTTCAATGGTTAAGCCAACAAAAATCATATGTCAAGTTCCAGTAATATAACTGGATACATGCATACACACTCAGTCTCTGGGGGAGATAAATTATAAACTTACTATACTTACCATATACGAGTATAAACAGGGTGCACCAAACTGAAACTCTATATATTATTTTCCAAATTTGATTTTAAAATGTGTTGTCTTTAAAAACTAAATATTTCAGTGAATGAACGGAAAGAGTGTTTATGGGAATGTTATGGTCAAAATTATAAGAGTTTTTATTTTATTTTTCTCCTTGTTTTGGGTGGTAACTAGATAACGCACCCTGTATATATGAATGGAAAGAGATTCTTTACGCATACAAAGAGCAAGAGCAAAGTTATGCCAATTGATTCGACGCAGCACTTTGGTATCTGGAGCAGCTTATCTTGGTAGCGGTGACGGCTTTAATATCGAAACATACATATGAACATACTATATACTCGTATATGGGAGGATATGAACGAACTCAATAAATGAATCAGTGGAGGAGAATGAGATAGTCGCTGTGACCACAGTTTGTAAGGCAAGCAAAGTTGGCTCGGTTTAGTTCAGTTCGGTTTTGCCTTTGTCAACATTTTTCTGAGTTTTAGTTTTTTTTTTCTTTTTTGGTATTTTGCTTGATGTTTTCTTGTTTTTGTTTTTGCTTTTGTTTTTGTGTTTTTGTATTTTTTTTTTTTTTTTTTGTTCTATAACACCCCATTAGAGATGACACTAAAATCAGGCAAATGATTCACAGAGATAGAGAAGTATGGGAGAGAGTGTATCATCTGGGAAGAGTTCGAGTGAACAGTTGGCCTGGCATGACTAAAGCGTTTAAAGCTGCTTATGCGGTTATGCCAAGCAAAGAATGTAAGCCACAAACGCACCCTAACACACATAGACACACATATACAAACAAAAGGCAGAGGCAGAGGCACGCAAACATAAGCACACAAATACAAGTTCAAAAGTCATATAAAAGAAGATACTGAATGATATTGAGTTATTGGCTTGGTTCTGATGTTGTTACATTTGACCTGCTCATTTTGCTTTCACACTTGCCAGAACCACCATCACCTCTGGCAGCCAATATTCCTATATCTATAATACTACATACATATATAATACTATATATACTATGCTGCTATTTCAGATATTTTATTTGCTACTGCTACTGCTAATGCTACTGCTACTTTTCTGCTACTTAAGCTGTCTGTCTCTTTGTCTGTGCTCTTCTTGTCCTTTGGCGCCAATTAGCTATAAGTCTAGTGTAAGTCGATTTTGTGTCTCTCATTTGTTGCCATTTTTGTCGTTGTTTTGTTTGTGTTTGTATTTGTGTTTGTGTTTGTATATGTGTCAGTATATCTATGTGTCAGTGTATCTTTTGTAAGTTCGAGAATTGAAATGAACAAATAAAAAACAACATGAAAAGAAATAAAATAAAACAAAACATAACAAACCAACAAAACCCAAAGGCGCATAATGAAACAAACAAAAACTAGTGAATAGTGAATAGTGAATAGTAAGTGAGTAACAACAATAAAGTAAAAGAAGAAAAAATAAAATAAAAAATATACAAAACTCAGCAGAATTTTTTACCATTCTTGTATCTCATTCCATTTCATCCCATTCACTCCCATCCCATCCCAGACCAGACCAGACCAGACCAGACCAGACCAGAACATACCAGACCATACCACCCCTCTCTGAGTGTTGCCTGCATTTTGTTACACATTTTATCTTATGGCTTTTTCCATCCATTGTTGTTGCCTTTGCCTTTGCCTTTGCCGTTGCCTTTGTCACAATAAATATCTATGGTATATACATATATACATACGTACCTTTGTAGCTACATAGAATACTTATCATTGCCATTTTCTCTATCACAACCATATTTCTTCTATATATATATA
Organism: Amiota albilabris; assembly: GCA_037040105.1. Classification (NCBI taxonomy): domain Eukaryota; kingdom Metazoa; phylum Arthropoda; class Insecta; order Diptera; family Drosophilidae; genus Amiota; species Amiota albilabris. The sequence goes on from JBANCV010000038.1 coordinate 28,644, forward strand.
TATTTTTTTTTTGTTTCCTTATAGCAGCTCATGGCTCATCTTCTCTTATGCATACTAGGGTATTTGAGTACTTGTTGTATGATGCCTCATTGTCATATGGCGTTGGTTTTAGTGGCTTCACTGACCCGTTTGCTCATTCATTCATTTGTTCATTCATTCATTTATTACACTTGGTAATAATGATTGCAATGGTGAAAATGATTATGAAATGATGATGATGATGATGATGATGATGATGATGATATGATGATATGAATGTTGTTGTTCTTCATCATCACAATGCACCAACCAACAAAGGCCATTACCACAAAATGTTTAAGTTAATGACATATTGTGGTGACCTGACCATCTCTTTTATACTTATATACATTGTACATTGTATTGTATCTCATTCTTTTTGTTGGTATTATTGTGGTCATCAACTACAATATGATCATTCATTTGTTCATTCCTATCATCCTCCCTTCCTTCCATTCTTCCATTCTTCCAGTCTACCATTCTTTCTTTTACCATTTAATATATAGGTATGTAAGAGTATTTCACGCAAGTCGCCGCCGTCATTGTAATTATCATTAAAATACACAAAAGCATGTAAATGTAAATTACACTCACGTTGTGTTTGTCTGTCTATCTGTTTGTCTACCTTTTCCTTTTTTTATTGTCTATTATTGGTCTTGGCTCTTTGGTTGTTGGTTCCCACTCACAGGTTATGTAACAATTGGCAACGACTAACAAAAAATGCTATTGCAAATATTTTTAGTGTTTTTTTTTTAGTAAAATATCAAATAAAAAACGGTATAAACACATATTAAACAATTATCCATAAAATTCTATACACAAATTTCATTCATTTTGCAAGAAACAGGGGACGAAAAATAAGACCTAGAATTTGAAATTAACAATATTCCATTGACTACTAAAAATTTCAAAATAAAATTTATTTCTTAACTCCACTCAACCAGAAGAACTTGCTGAGTGCTATCTAAAATAATGCCAATAATAAAACCACAAAGAAGAAAGGGAAGCGACAATGCCGAAGCTGTAATACTCTTCACGCAGCCCCTAGAAAATGTTTTTTGTGAATGGGAACTATGCGATCCATTAATTCAAAAAATTTTTAAATTTACATGGTTGATGAATATGAATCAGAAATTTAGTGTGTTAAAATTTTAAGGTGATAGCATAAAAGACAAAAAAGTTTTTGTATGGGAGGTACCCCTTGTATATGGCTAAACATTTTCAGTTTTCAAATTTCATTTCGACAGCGCGAAAAATAAAAAAGTTTTTATGGGGGTTTGTATGTGAGGTATCCCTCGTGGTAGCCTTACGATCATGATTCGTTGATATGGACCAGAAACTCATAATGTCCCAATTTCACTTCGATCGAACCATAAATAAAAAAGTTTTTCTAATAAGAACATTAATTTGACTTTGGCTTTTGTATGGGAGGTACTCTTCCCAGTGCTCCGATTCGATTCGTTCCGACAAATGTATTGTCCAAGGTAAGAAGAAATCTATGTATAAAATTTCAGCTCTTTAGCTTAAAAACTGAGGGACTAGATCACGGACAGACGAACAGATGGACAGACGGACATGGCTAAATCAACTTTTCTCATCGAGCTGATCACAAACATATTGTATATACTTTATGTGGTCTGCGATGTCTCATTCTGTGTGTTACAAACTTCCTGACAAACTTATAACAAATCGAAGAACTCTGATTCTGATATATGATTTTCAGTTCCATATTATTGCCTTTCTGGAGTTTCTGACTCACATTCCTTTGCGTTACAAACATCACAATAATGTAAGAATACATATTTACACTAGTGTTTTAATGATCTAAAAAAACATAAAACAACAACATTATCATACACAAAGTCTCTTAGTTATTCAGGTGTAATATTCTTTTTGTTATGCTTTCATGTCCATGTCCATGTCCATGTATCCGTATCCATGTCCATACATATTAAGAATAACATCCTTTGCAGCCATCACTTTAAGTGTAAAAATGGTACAAGAGCCCACTAGAACTTATCATCTCCCAAGCAGATTCCCAACCACCCACCTCACTCTTTCACTCACTCACTCACTCACTCACTCACTCACTCACTCACTCACTAATGGCCAGGTGTGGTTACTTTGGTTAGCTTGATGAACTGTTTTTGTTATTGCCATTCATGTTGCACTTGTGTAAACACATATGTATGTACATTTGTATGAATAGTATACTTAATACTAATGTAAGTATGTAGAATATGTACATGTTTATGTACAAGTATTTCCTGTCGACACCATAATCGATGAATTTACATTTTTGTTCTTTGTTGACGTAATACTGACAGCTTACTACTTACAACATTAAGGACAACATGATGAGGGATGCCCTCCGAATCTCTGAACACTAAAGAAAAACATATTCTACAACATTACACGTGTTAAATTGTTGTTTATTTTTAAAAGATAAATGCTTAGTGTAAAATTGAATTCTTAACATAATTATACTAATAATGTGGCCATCTATTATATAATCATTCTTTATTATATTATACTACATATTAATAATGTAATTCTTTCTAATGAACTGCCATGGGGAGTTGGGTAGTTCGATCGATACAATTATTATTATAATATAAACTTTGTCAAGTCAACCAACCAAAGAGCTTAAAAGAAGCTACTACTACTACTTGAAGGGTGTTATTTTTAAAACTGTGAAAAGCTCTTGAGGTTCAATAATCAGCTTATATGGTGGTAATGTCTTTCAGTCGACTGCCAGATTATTGTGGCAAATGATGTGAGTCTTTGCATTAGCACTTTACTATGGAAATTAAGGGAATGATTCTCGCTTCTTACGGCTTAGTATTCGTATAAACGAGTATATATTCTGGTGGTCGAATAATTTACTTGCTACAAAACTTCTCGCAATCCTCATTGTTTCCTCAGATGTCTGGAAACTTTTATAAAATAGTATTTAGTCTTTAGTCGTACAAGTATTAATTTTACCATATTTCTTTGTTGCTGATATATTGTAAATTTTTATTAAATTGTTTATTAAATAATAAATTTTCTATTAAACTTCATCTAGAACAAATTTCTTAAGAATAAAATTTGAAGAATTTGGAGAATTCCAATCGCTAGAAATTGAAATGTTGTCATACAAATCATCGAGTTTAAATAAAAATGCGTAGATAAATGTAACAATATTGTTAAATGAACTATATTTTTTTTTCAATGTCAATCGTATGTGCCAAAAACGGATTTCATTTATATATATACATATGCTGGCAATGTCATAATTATTTGTATTATGTATAAAATGTAAGTATACTTGTGATAACCCTACGACATAACAATTTGTAATTCTATAATTTTAGCTTTGAGATGATGATGGCACAATTTCTTTCCTAAATTGTAATTTGAAGTGAATTATAAGTGAATATTTGTTAAGGTTAATAGACTTGGTAAATAATCAATATGTGTTATTTAATTTCAAAACTCCATGTTGGTAGCTTGGAATTTTTTGGGACATTTATTGGCTCTTTTTTAATACTTAGTAGCCTTAAAATTGAAATCAAGATGAATTCATTGTCCGGTTATTTTTTAAATATCTTCAATGATTTGCAATTAATTGCATATTTAAGAAAACATCTTAAAGTGAACCGCAATCTTTCCTCATGACTCTACTGGTAGCATCGGTAGTTTCAATAAAAATCATCTTCACTCAGGAATATGAATATACTAGCAACCGGCCATACTTTGCACGGGTGTCGTATTGTATTGAAGCAGTATTAAATTTTTGTAGGGCTGGTAAATTTGTGGCAATGTTATCAAATTTTCGATCATTCCCTGTTGGAAACTCTCATTTTCGACGGACTTCCGCTCTTTTGTTTCTTTTAAACAAATTTATTTTTGAATCGATTATTTATGTACATACAAACCTTTCTAAGAAAATTCTTTAAATTCTTTTCTGCAGTAAAAACTGCATCAAAATACGTTGTGTGGTTTAGAAGTAATCAGTATCCAAACTTCTTGAAATTTTGACTATGCTTTATACTATGTAATGATATGAAAAAAAAAAAAAAATAAATAAATAAATAAATTTTATATTAACAAAGATCATAACTTTCTAACCAGAAACCATGGTCCCCTAAAGAGTTTTGCCGTGCCAAAGACCCGAGGACCTTAGATTTATAAATGCATATTTAAATTCATTGCAAAGTAGTCCCACTTTAACCAAAATTTTATGGAATGAAGCATTTTTGATGAGTCAGTATGATCAAACACCGATATGTAATGCAAAAACTGTAATCAGACCATGAACTTTTAGGGTTTTCTTTACTATTTTTCATAAATTTGATCAAATTTGATAACAGTGTATCAAATAAACCTGTCGCGTATACAACCAAACCACCAAACCCTCATCATGTTATGTTTTTTTTATGGCAAGTGAGATGCTTGAAGGAGAAAAAAGTATCAACGTCAAAGTATTGTATTATGGCCCCTGGTTGTATGCAACATGTTTCATTGATGTGTGATGCATTGTATCCAGTAAGCATATTGTACTATATAATAATAATAAAACTTGAGTGCCGTGGAAAGAGCAACATAAAGGATAAAATGTACATTCTATAAGATAGCCACAGGTGTAAGCAACTCAGTAAAAACAAAAGGACAATGAGTGCATATGGGGGTCGTCTGTTTGATGTTTGTGGGTTGAGTGTTTGTTCTCTTGACATTAATGGTGAACGAACAGTAACAGTGATAAGCACTCCCAGGTCTAATATAGCAGTTAATCATAAAATGCATACTCGTATACACATCTGTTACACACACATACCTATATTCTCATGATGAAGGTACAATGTAGACATGAAACGCCTTTTATAAAATGTTATAAAATTCGTTGCGCATCAATGTGGAAATAGAAATTTTCATGTTGCATCCTTTACTTAATACTTACAAGTATAACCAAAGCATATAGCGTACTAGGGTCTAGAGTGCCTCAAGGCAAACACTGTTTTTCTTTTAGTTGACGACATTTGAGGAAAAACGATAACAACAAAAATGCACAAGGAACATAAAGAAGAAAATTATTGCGTTGACGAGGTGCACTTGCAACTATGCAACCATACGACCGTGCAGCCCTGTAGCATAATAGTGCACTACACTCTGAGTGGTCAAAATGACAAAGAAGAATGAAACACACAAAAGACAAAAGGAACAGAACACAAAAAGGAAAATTACAAAAGAAATTATACAAAAGTATAAAAGAAATACTCTTAAAAGCTTTACACCCTCCTAAGCCACACACTTCATTTACTTAAGAGAAATGGAATTGGCATTTTCGAAGGAGGCATAAAAAAGTAACGATTACACAGAGAGAGAGAGAGAGAGAGAGAGAGAGAGACAGACAGAGAGAGCGAGAGAGGAAGGGAATGCAAAAGAATAAGAAAATTGTGAAAACAAAAGCTTAAGAAGCAGACAGACGATAATGAAAATTTACAGGAAAGAAAAAATTCTACTGCTTCTATTATTAAGGAATCTTTGAATAAGTCTAAAGTTCTCTAGGTCATAATAATTTTTCATCTTTTCTATTGTTTCCTCCTTTGTCGCATTACACACAATGACAATTAAGGCACACTTACTTTTAACTTGGGCATACTCATTAAAATTTATTATGTTTCCTAATTATGGCGCCTAAAATGACATTTTTTGTTTGTTCCATCAAAAATTTTATATTCTTTTGATTTTCATACTTAATTAAATTGATTTTGGAAGTTTACAAAATGAAATTTTTTGAAAAGTTTTTATGGCTTCCTAATTGAAATCCATAATGGATTACAACGACGATTAATGTAATTATCAAATTAAATTAGACAGACCGCACAATTCTTCTGTATTCACTTGGTGGCCTGATAGAATACATGGTAATGCTTGAAGTGTGTCTTGGTTTATTGGTGGTTAGGCGCTATGGGTCTGTGAAATCGATAAGAAAAAAGACTCACCACACACCGCATTAGTAAGTTTTTCTAAATGCAATAAAATTTCTAATAGGGAATGTGAATCCTTTAAACGATTCAACCGATTGTGTATCTTAAAATCGTTACAAATATTTCAAATCTATGTCAAAAAATCATACAAATTAAACAGCCAAGTGCGACTCAGACCCAAACATGAAGGTTTCCATTTCATCGTAAAAGATGTAAAGCTATGTTCTTTAGAAATAATTTCGTAAAAGAAACAAGAAAAGTACTATTACGACATAAACATATATTTGTGATTCTAATTTAATTACATCCTTCAAAACAGTTAGTTTTTTATGCTATTTGACAGTCATACAGAAAATCACTTATTATTTTTTACTTAGTATTTTTGAACCAATAAGTTTTCTGTTTATGGTAAGTAAAATACCAGCGTGTATTGTCCATTTGAATGTAACCCGTTGTGGGTGCAAAATAATAAGGTATTGAGAAATGCTTGGGCTATAACATGGCACGTTTTATTTTCAAATTACTTTTTAACTTTATTTCATTTTTATGATTTATTCTTCTAACGGCAAAAGAAATACATACTCGGTGAAAATTTCAAATGTCTACTTGTTACGGTTCATAAGATACAGTCAGCTGACAGACAGATGGAGGAGATATTTGCAAGATGTATCGCTGTGTTCGCATATCACACCCGAATAAGTTTCTGCAATGTATTTTGTGGCGTGGCAATCCAAACGAGGACATATAGATATACACGTTGGAGAAAGTCATTTAGGGAACAAAGCCAGCAGCATTCTTGGCTATCCAAGTCATGCATTAACTTTCTTATGACGAGGAAGGAGAATCTCCACTTGCTGCAGGAATTTCTACGTCGATGACTTTATAATTGGAGGCGTTACAATCGAGGAAGTCTCTCAAATTCGATGTCAGGTCAAGGAGGTATTGCGAAGAAGACATTTCCCAATTCGTAAATGGTTCTCCAACGAACTTGCAGTTCTTTCTGGCGAACCTGACTTAGTAAGAGGGTCCCATTGGCATTCTTTGGGTACGGAGCCCTAAAAAGCATTGAAGATGACTTCTAACATGAGACACCAGGAAGTTTTTGGTCAACCATAATTTCTTAAGTCTTGTGGATTTCATTAAAGATCTGCTCTACAAATTTGGTTAGAATCTTTCCGAAAGTTATAATTTGTTCGGAAATATTATGCGAATACACAAAATCTGAACACGATTTGGTGAAGGTTTATAATTTCATTAGCATTATCAATTAGATTGATAAATAATGTGTTAATGTCAACGTTAACAATAGTCATAATAATAAAAATAACAATGCTTACCACAAATCTTCATACAAATGTCTCTTTCTCTAACTGAAATTGTTACCAGTAATTTCCTTATTTTTGTTATCGTTTTTATTATTGTGTGTCAAAGCAATTTAATATAAAATTATATTATTCTGAACCTTTTGTCTTTGTGTGCTAAACTGACCGTTACCCACAGACATAGAGACACACATGCTCTTAGATATATACAAGCATATGATACATATCTGTATATTCATAGATACTACATACAAGTATCTTGTATCTCATGTTCATACTATACGTACATACGAGTAGATACGATAGTAGTGTGAAAATTAAATAAAGAAAAAGGACGAGGACGAGGACCCCAAAAATAAAAATGTAATTGCAATTGTTAAGGTGCGCGCATCTATGTATTGGTATACACATACATATACGAGTATATTGGGTGTGTAAGTAAGTATCTGTGTACGTGCTTATGTTCACAACAAGTTTGGGTTTTACATTTTTCAACACATAAACTTTGATAGCCTGATTATAGGAGCAGAGCTCATTTGTAGTAGTGCAAAAATGAGGAATGAAACATTGACGACATTGAGCAATATCAAGTTAACCAATGATACAATTTTATACATGAACAAAATGAAATGAAGTCTAACAACGACGCATTGTTATCGGTTCACTTTAAGTACGCACTATATGAGCCAATTGTTTGCTTTATTGATTAAACATATACCTATATGTGGCTGACAAAAAGAATGTTATTTTGGCATTCATGTGGCAAACACTGAGCCCAACCATAAAACTCTAAGTAAAACTTCAAAATTGTGCTTGGAAGAAGAAGAAAGAGTTCTCTTCATTAAAGACATAAAAACAAATGAGGAAATAGGTGCTGGGTTGGTTGTGTGGACCTAGATGAATAATCCAGTAATTTATTATCTTTCAAACATAGTTGATATATCTCATAATAAACCTTTGTGTTACTTTGTATCTCAAGGGTCACAGCACAAACCACCATGTTGCTATGCATTCTTACTCACACACATACATATATATCATAACAAGGAGCCAAGTTCCATTTGCCAGTTCATAACTTCTTTAATTTGCTTTCTAATGCTGACGGTCACGGAATGCGAATTTTCTAAGTTGGCGACCTACTAACACTTCAGCGACAGAAGTTATGCAAATAAACGTATGACAGGTGGCGGGGTCGCATGCTCACTTAAAATTCATCACATTGTGAATATTTTAGCGTATTTGGTGTTCATGTCATTTGTGATTTATAATACTCGTACCATATAAATGTACTTGAACTACTTTAACTTGTCTGTATTAAATTTCAATGAATCTTTTACAAGATTTAAGCATAGCTTTATTAATTATTTATCCATTCGTTCCAATGACTTCTTTAGTATTCTGAGAACTCTGGTTCAATTGCTTTTAAACTGCGATTATAAATAAATATAAATGAATACATCAGTCACGTTGATTAGTTCTATGAATAAACTCTACTAATCTACTTTATTCACTCTAAGATAGTATGTTACATATTGTATAACAAAGCGAGTTATTATGAAAACTCTCATTTAAAATTATAACAGAATTCATGGCAGATGTATTTGATTACTTAAACTGACTTGCGTTATAGTACTAATTATACTCTGAGGACTAGTGTTGGGTAAGCACTGCTCATTTTGATGAGCGTAATTCCTTGTTCTTGTTCGCTCACATTGCTCAGTTCTTCATTTACTCACTTAGGTATGAGTGCAAACTTTACAGTTGCTCATGAATAAAAAAGATATTCACGAAACTAATATACATCATGGCCGTTAAATTTTAATTCAAATAAAAAATTTATTTATGTTTCAGCATGATTCTTATTTTTGATTCTTAATTTTTGAAATGTTTATTTTTATTTACCATCTGTCCCAATGTGGCCAATGCGTAAATAGGATTATAAAAAGAGAATTAAATATCACATGAAATTTCAGCAGATATCAATTAGATAAAGGAAAACGAAGCGGAAGGTCGAGTAGGTGCTCTCTACGTAGCCTTCTGGTTTGAAGGCTGAGACTTAAAGCAAGCGAGTTGTGCTGATTCTCCAGCCTGATCTCATGTTACTCATTGTATCTACGAATTTCATTCTTAAACAGTAGCACCCGAAGTTCTTTGTAATAAATTAAATAACAAAATAAAATATGAAATAATAAAATTAATTTTCATTGCCTACTTCATGGGGAATTTTTTGTTAAAAATTATAGATTCGTTTCCTTTTATTTAACATTTGAGCAAAAAAGAACAATAGTTCACTTGCTCAGTTTAGTGAGCAATTCATTTGTGTTCACTCACTCATGTGCAACCCAACACTAATGCGGACTACTGGTCTTTCTCAGCGTAGCCAACTTGGTCCATTATTAATCAATCATCAACAGATCTTTAATGTAATACTTTATCGTAAAACTTTAATTGTAAACAACTACCTCATCATCTAGAACATGTTAAATAATTTAGTGATCTGGCTGTGTTGATGAATTCAAAGCTGCATTTCGGCAAGCATATCTCTTTTTCAATCAATAAAGCTAAAGATATTAGGATACATTAGACGTTGGTCTAAACAGCTTAATGATCCTTACACTACTAAATTATTATTCACATCTTTGATTGGATCAATTCTGAAATACGCATCTTGTGTATGGCAACCGCAGTTTAAAATCTATACTGATAGAATTGAATTCATTCCAAAAGAATTCTTGCTTTTTGTAATACATAGCTTACCCTGAGATCTAAATATTAACTTCCATCTTATCGTCTAGCCATCTAAAGTTAATCCACCACCCGGAATTATTTACTCGTAGAATGACTCAAGATGTCACGTTCCTGCACAATCTAATTTTTTGGTAGCATAAATTTGAATAGTCCTTTTTGAGGTACAAGGAATGATTTCCATATATTTGTTTGTACCTGATATCTAATTCTATTTGTTCCGATCAGCTAAAATCTATCAGTTTACATGCACTCTACGTATTAACCGTTAATAACGCTCAATTTAATCTTTATTTCGTTTTTGTTTGTTTTATAATTTGAATATATCTTTAGTTATTAGACCCAATGCTTTGAGTCTTAACTATAACGTTATAGTGCATATTAAGTTAATGTGGCTGATGACGTTTGGTATGTAATCTTGAAATAAACACTAAGCTTGTATAGAATGTCCACTATCCCTAGTAGTTCAGTAACGAAGTCACTTGCAGTTGATACTCAGATTTGTTTGATTTTGAATGGGCCCCAGCTCACGTAGTATTTGTGTTGAAATTGGCATGGGATAGTCGTTGAGTAGAATCTCGAAAAAGTTAATCCAAATATCTCAAGGGTAATTAACTTTTTCGAAATATTAACTTTAATGAACATGGATTTTTCGGAAATAACTTTATTTCAATGACTTAGTTTCCATCATTACAAAAAAGACACTTGCATTCGATTTTTTTACAGCTCTTGATTTTAAAATTAGTTCAGACATTAGACAATTATGCAGTCGTTGGCTTAAGAACCATTTATATTGTATAAGCTTAACTCAAGATCAGCAAATTCCGGTTTATGGAGTGTTTTCTTATGTGTTCGCGACTGCCTCAAAAATTTCATGACTAATTTTTCTTTATTTTTGAGATTGTTATTTTAGATACACATTAACCAAAACCAACTATTTTCGTGAACACCTTGATCAATTTTCCACTTTCTGCTTTAAATCTAATCTAATTTCTGATGTTTTTTTCTGCTTTGTTGACATTTTTTAAATAAACCAAAGTCACAAATTGCACGCTCATGACTTGGTAAGTCAAAACAATGTTGTTTGACAATGAAGATTGATATATGTATATTTTTGTAGCTCGAAACAGAAAAGAAATTCGGGAAATACCCGAATTATAGCTTGCACTTGCTTGTGTTGCTTTTAAAATTCATACAATCACAAATCTAACTTTTTAGAGCGGTACATGGACACTTAACCGAGAGATTAACTTTTACGCAATTCTACAGTATAATTTTTTTTTTTTTTTTTTGTGAAGATTTTGTATTCAAGAATATTATTCTATCATAATTTGGGGATACGAGTATTGACTGAATTCAAAGTGTACTTGTAACAATGAAAACAACCATTTACATAGCATAAGTATGTCTGTGAGTATAACATATTGTTCGATATATTTGTTGAGTCAATTGTAAAATTGTCGTCCTGGGTGCCATTACATTTTGTTTCATTGTGAGCAGGGAGGGGTAAAAAACTATACTACAATTCCAATTGGTTGCTTATTTTTGGTTTTATCGGTTTGTTTGACAATTTATTAACAATTATTTATAATTAGGCTCGCTTTTTCTTCAATTTGCCCTTAATTGCATTGTTTTTGTGGTTGCTTTGTCATTTCACATTGTTAGTACATACAATATAGTATTGTATATTTCGAAATATTTCAGCCTTTTCAAAATGCAATACATTTCAAGGATACGCTAAAACGAAAATTAACGTTTTCGTTTTTCTTTTCGCTTCACTTGGACTTTTACTTTATGTTCTCTATCATTTCACTTTTTGTACTCTTCTGCTGTTTGTGTTACGCTTTATTAGAGCTAATTTAATGGCAATTTTTCCTTCTACTGTTTCTTGTTTATTTCTTTTATCCTCTTAAGTCTTGAAGTTATTGTGAGTTTGTTTTTGTTGCTTGTCCATTTCCATGTTGTCTAGGCTTCTTCACTACTAATTTATTTATTTAAGCTTTTCTCGTATTTACCTACCATCATCATCATCATCATCATCATCATCATCATCATCATCACCATCATTATGATTATCAATTCAATTCAATTTGATCCGGTTCGTTATTGTGCATCTTCATATTGTATATTGCCTTATATAGTCTTCGTCTTGTTCTTAGTATCAGGAAAGTACTTAAAGAGGCTTTTAATTTTTTTCATTTTCAATGAAAAGTTTTGAAGGAGCTTGAATGCGATTAACTAGTATATGTCTTGTATACGACGAGTATAAGCATGTTTTTCTTAGAAATGGAAAAGAACTTTGCCATTTCACAAACATTTCCATATTGACTTCTCTTGCACTTGTAAGTGTGTTCAATGATTTGATGATTTGTTTATCATCTTACAGGAAGCTTTTAAAGATTGTTGTCTAATTGGAATGGAAATATACTCGTACAATAACTGATTGAATCAAAATGGTAGCAATTATAACTTCACATCGAATTTTATAAAAAGAAATTAAAATAATTTGATTTGCTAAAGTGAACTGAAATTTGATATAGTCTTTTATAATCTGATGGATTGATTGGTTGTGGGCTAATATTGTACTTACTTAGGAAGGGAAATATTATTGTTCGAATATATATAGAGATCTGAAATTAGGTTTAAAAAAAAAAACATCTATATATATAAATGAATCTTATACTCTTCACGCATCTGCTAGAAAACGTTTTTGCTCTCTGTTACAGTTTGAGTATCAACATTTATCATTTATTGTAATGGGAGGTACCCCTGCTGGTAACCTCAGGATCATGAAATTAGCATGGTTGATGGATATGGATCAGTGATTCATAATGTCCAAATTCCAGTTCAATAAGTCAAAAAACAAGAAACTTTTTCTAATAAAAACATTAATTTAAATGGGGGCTTGTATGGGAGGTACCCCTGCTGGTAGCCCTGGGATTATGAAATTTACAAGATTGGTGGATATAGGCCAGAGACTCAAAATGTCTAAATTTCAATTCGATCGAAGCATAAATGAAAAAGTTTTTCTAACAAGAACATTAATTTGACCTTGGGGTTTAGTATGGGGTTCCCCTCCTTGTGGCTCGTTCCGATAAATGCATTATGCTTGATAAAAATACATCTATGTAAAAAATTTTAGCTCTCTATCTTAAAAATAGTGGGACTAGTTCACGTACAGACGGACAGATGTATAGATGGAGCTCTCATCGAGCTGATCACATATATATAAGTGTTATGTGGTCTACGACATCATGACAAACTTATAAGAATATTCACTCCGGTGAAGAGTGTAAAAATAGTATGTCTGCGCTAAACTCCGAAACCGTTTGGCCGATCACCATGAAATGTGGCACGTTTATGTATTTTTTCATGGAGAAAGCTTCTATGCTATGCCACTTTGTTGTAACTCATCACTAGATGGCACTACAGAGATAATCTTCTAGACCGTTGAAGCGAATGCCATGAAAATCGGGGTACATATGTATTCGAATTCGGAAAATATTCTCACATCATCCATTGTACTATTTGTTAAATATTACTTAATCTGAAACAACCTCATAACTGAGCGACGAAAGTTCCCACAAGTTTGAGTATATGTTTTGTCTGGATAACGATGACTGCTGTTTATGGATATAAGCCAATATATATGTATGTATTTCTATATGTTAACTCAATTTCCTCGTTCTTTATGGTAAGTGCCGCACAGTTTCTATTTTATTACAGTGAAAGTCGCATGTAAAAAGTATATAGATACTGCATGTTTTCCTGAGAAATCATAGCTTTTATCTCTTTGAGATGTGAACACTCATAATTTCATTTCAGTTGAAAATAACGATCGGATAAGTATGAACTAAATAAACTTTATAAGTCTTACTCTGGTAGTATTGTAATTTCGTATTTACTATATGAGAAATTTGAGTTAATTTCTATTACAAACTTCTTTTATTCATTCTTTAGCCAATGTTTAAGTATTATAAAGGAAACCGAAATTGAAATTCACAGTTTTTTTATCATCATATTATTTTATCTGTCAGTGCCAAAATAATATTTACTATTCAAATGGGTGTTATATAATCAGCTTTCAATTCTGTTTGATTACTATGATGTATTTTCCTAAAATTTTGCAAAAATTTTAATATCTATAATTGGTAAGCAAAGCTGATACTTCTTATGCAATAAATTTTAATCATGATGTGGCCATCAAAGTACATAATATGTCATATTTTCCATATCTATAATATGTAGTTTTATTTAAGTATTCCGGTAGAATATTTGAAAATATTGTGTATACGTTTTACCCTTTTTTTTTTTTTTTTGAATAGGCTTCATCATTTTGTCATAACGTTCGTAACGCAAAGAACCCCATTAAGTGCACTGTACTTGGACATGATAAACCTTTCGAAGAGATTCTATTAAGTCATGTTAGCTTGTCCTTCAACTTTCTTCTGGGCATACTAGTATGTACTTATTTCAGATGAAAGGTATGTAAGCTTCGATGCAGCAAGCTTAAAGTTGTACGTTCGTTTTTTTATTTTCATTTGGTCAGATTTTGTGCTCAGTCAGTTGATTTTCCCTATGTTACCTCTCCACCATACGATTATATGTGGGCCTTACTCATGTCAGTTTACAATGGTTATATAATCGGAAAAAAGTATTTCTATTTTAGTTTTTTTTTTTCCTAAAATGGGCCAACAAATGCGGCAAATGTTGGCCACACAAAGCAGTGAAGGGTGAGTAAGTAATGGTTCGTGATGATAGTGAATCGACATCACGGTCAGGTGCCAGCCAAACGTTTTCCCATATAATATGCTGTTACATGACACTGACTGATGTTTTAATCAGATTAATTTAACAATCTGCATGTGAAATGCAATAGAATAGACTTCATCATGTATGGGTATCAGTATTTTTGTACATATGTCTGTTTGCCTTACCTACTCGTATGTATATGTTTGTATATCTACGGGAGCATTTGTGTTTATTGAGTATATGTGTTTTTCTATTTTGCACTTAACAATTAAGGGGAAGCGAGTCTCACTAATCTTGGTTTGGTTAGTTAAATAGTTGGTAATGCTTTTTTAATTTAGCGAACGAGTTTTCTTTTCTCCCTCATAAAAGTATGCTTTACTTTTCATTTTATATTCATTCATATTAGGTTAATAATAGTAAGTATATAAATAATAAGTATCTTACAACACGATCATAATTGACTGTAATGTTTTTTTAAAATTTCAGATCAATCGGTAGCGTAGTTTTCGAGTTCTGAGGTCATGAATATACGAACATTTATATTTTCATTTATATAGATAGGTTATACATATGTATAAATAGTTGAAGTCTTTTTAACAAGTTAAAATTTATGTTATGTCCGGAAGATAAGCACAATGAAAAATAGAAACAGAAGTTAAAACCAGAAGCTGTAATATGTTACCTTTCACGCATCTCCTAGCAAAAGGTTTTTGCTATTAGTATAGAGTCAGTATACATACATACTGTGTTTCCACATTGATACCGCAATATTTGTATGGGAGCTATGCAATCGAGTAAAGAAAAGTTCGTACAAAATTTGAACTCTCTAGCTCAAAAACTAAGGGACTAGTTTGCATACATACAGACAGACAGACGGATGGATGGACATAACTTAATAAATTTGTCTCGCCCAATTGAACAAGAATATACATATTTTATGAGGTCTCCGATGTATGCGTGAATAGTATAAAAAAAGGTAAACTCAAACCGGAATATTCACTTGGGAATGGTATGGCATCTGAGTCAAATTATGATAGTAAGATTTTATTACAAGTTGGATATAATATTAGTTAATATGAAACTTAATTTCATAACATATTAAGGGGTACATATTGATATTATTTTGAAGTATATCTCGAAATAACTGAAAGACTCTCATATATTGAAATGAGTAGATGGATTGCTTATCCAAAATAAAATAAATGATACATTACAAATATCACATAAAACTGTTAATATCGTTCTCACTAAATTTTAAGGATATCCCTTAAAATAATAAATTTTTATATTATTTTATTTTATATTCACAAATAATAATGATGATAATGATAATGATGACTATTGAAGCAAATGCCGTCAATTTGCATAAGCATGTTGTATAAATGTGTATTTAGTAGTTAATGTATCTATGTACATATGTATGTATGTATAAATACACGTACCGTGTATATTTATCTGGTAACTATTATGATTCTATTGAATTTTTATAATACAAATTGATAAAGTAAACATACAATTTTTCCTCGACAAGAAATCTCATTCGCTATTATCAAACATCAACAATAATGAATGTCAAATAGACATCATAGATACAAGCGATAGGGGTGGGGAATATGATTGTGGAAAAAATAGCACAATCCAAATGATGTTTTATGTTTACTGGAGTGGCCTCAGCCTTGAATGGCTTACATAGAATGCTTTGAAACATCTTCTCATCTGATATCAACTGAACAGAACTTAATTCCACATAACTCAACTCATTCTATCAAAGTGAAGCCCATGTGAATGAACCAAACCTTGAATACAATAACAAAATATGTTGAATGATTAAATAAATAACTGAATGTATGGAATGGAATCGAATCAAATGTTGTGGTATTAAATGAAAATGAAATGGTAAAGAATGGGTGAATGTCAGCATAACGAATGAACTAACGAAAGAACTCTTCACAGAGTTGAGTGGAAGCATTGAACTGAATCCAGTCAAAACCAAGCCATGCCATGCCATGTTGAACTGAGCTGATCCAAAGCGTTCCCAATAAAGATGAGCAGAGCTAAGCTGAACATGTGGGAACGTAAATTACGGCATATAACAAATGTCTATAGGTTTTCTTCTTATATACATGTGAATAAATGAATGAATGTCCGTTTGTTGAAGTGTGTGAGAGTGTATTCTGTTTATCCCATCCATTCTAGTCTCATTTAAACCATCATAGGTTAGTTGTTCCATGATTGTATTGTATATATGCAAAGTATCTATGTATATATGTATGTACATACCATATCATACGATGAATGAATGAATGAATGTGAATGTATTTGACCGTCTGATATTCTTTATCATCTGCAATGTTTTCATTTTTACGAGTCCATCCATTCTATCTATTATCTATCCTCTTTCTCTTTCTCTTTATCTATCTGTTTCTGCGAATATGGATCTCTGTATCTATTGTGTCTCCTTTTTTCTACTGAGCATGTTTTGTCGGTCTGTCTGTCTATGTTTGTATTACACTTGTTTGTACTGTTGGGAATTTATAATGGATTTCTATTCTATTTTACATATTTCTAAAGCTTTTGGAACCTTCACTGCCGTTCTACAAATCTTCACTTCTCTCCTTTTCTTCTTTATCACCAACTTTATCATCATCTGGTGGTTTCTCTCCAACAGTTTTTCATTTCTTTGCTGCTGCCCATTGTGTTGTTCAACTGTTGGTTTTGATTTCTTATTGTTGTTCCTACTACTGCTGATGTTATTGTTGGTTGGCTTGATTGCTTGTATTATGGGCCCTTGCACCGACCCACATAAGTCTGCATGACTTTGCCTATGCCCATGGGCGCACCCAACTTTTCGCCTAAGAGGACCCAACTCAAGGCTTTTCTTTAAACAAATATGTGAACGTATAAAATTTAGTACTTATCTAATGTTGTTGTTGCTCGTAGTTTTGGTCCAACGGATACCCTCGTTACGCCCATGCCTCTGCCTAATGCCTACTGCATCATCATCAACATCAACAACATAATTATTATCATCGTTATCGTCAACATTTTCTTCTCTGTTACCATCACCAACACCAACACCAACACCAACACCATCACCATTTCGATGCTTTGTTAGGGTAAGAAAAACATTGAGATGGCTTGAGAGCCATCAGGCGAACGATTCTCCTTTGAATTTATTTGCTTGATTTGAATAAGAAATTGTCCAATAATTGTATGGAAATGGAATTCGTTGCGTCTTTCTCTACGGGGAATATGTAAACAGTCAACTAGTTAGGGAGTGACTCAGGGAGTTGCGGGGTCAGAGAGCCGTCAAGTGATCCAAGTGAGCCTGAGTACGCTGAACCATAAGCAAATGAAGCGTGCTATGGCCCTTTGGAGTTCATCAAGTGCTACACGTGGCGTATACGCAATGTCGCGCGTACTAAGTTAAGTAAATAGCAACAAGAACAATAAATTTCATTTCTTTATTTTGCCTTCTTTTGTTTTTTTTTTTTGTCTTTTATTTCTTTCTATTTTATTGTTATTATTTTTTTTTTTTGTTCTGTTTTTCATGGCGTCTGCGCCTAATTAGCCACAAGTGGGCGTGAAAAACAGAAAAAGAAAAATTGGAAAAAATAATATAGAAAATAAGAAAAGAAAGAAAAAAAATCGAATGAAAGTGAGTCGAACAAATATATTGTATTGTAATAATAATAGAAAAACGTTTTCTATTTCGCTTCAAATGAGCAATTTTCGTTATTGGATATTGTTTTTTTTTTTTTTTTTTTTTTTTTTTTTTTTTTTTCCCGAAAAACTTCCTTTTGTGTTGGGACTGGGTGCGTTTTCCCCTTCAAAAAACTTCCACTTTCCACCCACCAACAGGTTGTGGTTTCCCCTTT
>JBANCV010000038.1:47340-128539 GCA_037040105.1 Amiota albilabris
AGAACACAGCGCTTTGTGTGGAAGAAGAGCGGAAAAAAGTTTTCTGTTGTGGGTACAATGAGAAAGTTTTGGTCGGTGCGGTTGGTTTTTTTTTTTTTTTTTTTTTTTTTTTTTGTCTTTAATGAAACGCTTCATTGCGGCGGGTAATTGGATGCGTTGCCCTTTCAAAAAACTTATAACTTTAAATCAACCCACGGTTGTGGTTTTCAATTTATATACACATTTAGTTATAGATAATTCTGAAGAAATTTAATTTGAAAATTACAATTTTCCTTTATGTAAATAAATATTGATCGCTCCCGCTCTCTGGATAATGTAGGGGATATGGTTAATATGACTAATCTATGAGCGATGGCACATGGAATCAAATGTTTATTTAGCATTATGATGGACATCCCTTTCTGGTCTAGTATTTTAAGTTCATTCCTCTTGTTCCCGGGGGTCTCGGTCTGAAAAAACGCGCATTAATTATTTATAAATTGATTTCCATGCTTATGAGACTTAAAGAGAGATTTAAAATTGTTATCTCATAGGAACACATAAAAAAGCTTTTAATTGTTTTTGAAGAACTACTTATATATTGGAAATCAATATATTTCTAACTTTAAAAGTGAGACATTATTGTAAATTAACATTCTCAAGATCTTTCTTTATTCTTAGTATATGTTTTATAATGAAAATTATAGATAGAATTATATATACTTGAGAGTATTAATAGTTAATACGAGTTAGGCCCTCCCCCCTTTTCCAACATTTTAAATACTGAAAACAATTATATTATAATGCGAAAAGCTAAAAAATCAGATATCTTATTAGAAGGGGAAAATTTACTGGCATGTGAATGAAAGTAGGTCAAAATTTTTCGGCGTATTCATTTTATAATTTTTTATACTTGTTTGACATGTTGCATGTGTACTAAGTCACTCCAACCATCAACAGCATTATGATCATCAATATGATTATCATCATCATCATCATCATCATCATCATCATCATCATCATAATGATTTTTATATAAATTTTTATATTGTATTTTATGTTAGGGTTGTGGTTGTACTCACCAGTTGGACTCGGCGTTAGTGACATCATATCAAAGTGTATATTCTTCTGCTCGAATGAATAGTCCTTGAGAAACGTTAGCTTAGCGCCTCGCATCTTTGTCAGACCGGTGACCGCATTATTGATGGCACGCAAGTATTCACGTTTACCAAAGTTTGTATGGGGCGCGATGAGACCAATGTTCAGTTGTTCCTTGTTACCAGCGGAATTTTTACCCAGGCTGTTGCCATTGTTTGTTAGACGTAATGCCATTGAGCATGGACAGGCATTGAGGATTAGCAACAGGGCGGCGGCGGTGGCATAGAGCGTGACTATAGAGCTAAAGCTTGGTTTTCTTGTTATTCTTATTGCTGTTGTTATAAAACTAGGATGACGGTAATACTTTTGTTGCTGTTGCTTCTTCTGATATTGCTCCTTCTGATGTTGATGGCAATAATTGTGTTGTTGCTGGTGCTGGTGCTGGTGCTGGTGCTGGAGCTGGTGGTGGTGGTGATGGTGTTGATGGTGTTGGTGGTGGTGGTGGTAATTTTGGTGTTGGGTGTCATGTTCGTTTTGGTGATTTGCATTGCAAGGTGATGCTTCTGTGCAATTGTTTGTGGCAGAATTCTGTTCTTGGGCATATTTGTGGTTAACTGAGAAGTTGGTTTGTGGGCATGACAATGCGGTTAGTCTTAAGTTGCATGTTGCTACTTCTGTTGTTGTTGCTAAGCATGTTGAATTACCAACTCGATTGCCATTACAGGAAGATGGTGATAATGATGATGGTGATGGCATTGATAATGATGATAATGCATCATTAGCAACATCATCATCATCATCATCATCATCATTATCATTCTTATTGTTGATGCTGACATTTTGTTTTTTTTTTAGCTGACATCCGGTTCCGTTTCCATTTGCTTCAGTTGATGGTTGATTTTTGGTTGCTATTGTTGTTATACTTCGTGTGCTATTATTGTTATAGTTGTTGTTGTTGTTGTTGTTGTTGTTGTGATTACAGTTGTTGCTGCTCTTTATCCTGTTTATGTTACTAAAATTGCTGCTACTTGAATGACAAGTTGATATTCTCATTGACTTCTTGAAAAACTCCTTCTCCTTAATCATCTCATTTTTATTCTTAACCAACAACAACATTATAACCGTTGTTCTTCTAACATATTTTCATTTTTCCATCCACTGTTCCTGTTCTTGAGGTTTCTCCTATTTTGGTTCTTTTTCTGATTCCGTGCTCAGCTCTTACTCCTCCGTTTGGCAATAGTCTAGCGTTGCTGATGAATCTTTATACAAATATAAGTACGTTTTTGTTGCTGTTGCTGCTGTTGTTGTTGTTGCTGTTGTTGTTCGTGCTGGTGGTTCTGTTGATTTATTTTCATTGAATTTCTGTTTATTTTTAAAATTATTGTAAAATTCCTTAAAAGATATTTCTAACATAAGTTGCTATTGTTGTTATAGTTGTTATTTTTGTTGTTGCTGTTGGTAGTGGTGTTGTTGTTATTGTTGCGTTGCAATTTACTAAAGTAAAAATATTCAAAAATATATTTATTAAATTTTGGTTTATACGAAGTTTGTTCAAAAAGTATTTATTATACCCTTCACGGGAGTGAACACACAGAAGGATACATCTCAGACCACATAAAGTATATACCTATATTTGTGATCAGCTCGATGAGAAGCCATGATTGATTAAGCCATGTCCGTTTGTCCATCTGTCCATCTGTAGGTGAACTTGTCCCTCAGTTTTAGGAGTTAGAGACCAGAAATTTTGTTCATAGGTTTATTTTTACCTTGGACAATATCTTTGTCAGAACGAGCCGAGTCGTACCAAGGGAGCGGTGCCCCACATACAAGCCCCAAAGTCAATTTAATGTTGTTATTAGAAAAACTTTTTTATTTATAGTTCGATCGAACTGAAGTTTGGACATTATAAGCTTTTAATACATATCCACACAAATATGTAAATTTTATGATCCTAAGGCTACCAGGAGGAGTGCCTCCCATACAAACCCCCATTTAATTCAACTTTCTAATTAGAAACACTTTTTTGTTTTCTGTGTTATTGCAATGAAATTTGAAAACTGGTACCTCCCACACAAGCCTCCTACTCAACTTCATGTTCTTATTAGAAAAACTTTTTTTGTTTTTTTGCAATCAACTTAAAATTTGAACACAATAGATTTCTGATTCATTGTCATTAACAATGCAAAATTTCAAGCTCTTAGCTCTTACTGGATCGTATAGCTCCCTCCCATACAAAAAACGTTTTCTAGGAGCTGCGTGAAGAGTATTACATCTTCGGATAGTCCATAGAAGACTAAACAGCCAGGCTTACATCAAACGCAAGTGCATACTTTTAAATTAAAAAGTTTGTCTTAGGACAAAGATGTCTGTCATTTGCTTTGAGCAGAAGCTTACTAGATTCACTTAGACCTGCCATTCAGATCCCGTATCCAGTTCTATTAAAATTGTTGTTGATGATTTTAGAAAGTACGGGAATGGAAATAAAGAACATATTCTGGATCGATATATGAGTTTTACCTTATTGCATTAAGCGATCAAGTTTCTTCATGTCAAATTTTAAGGAAAAGAGAAAAGCGAAGAGATGGATATAATATAAAAAAACAGTAGTCTTTGAAATTTGTGCCTGTTTGTTTGTTTGTTTGTGCGCGCATCACGTAAAAGTCACTCATTGGATTTAAAATCGAATTAATGAAAGAAAAGAAGCTTAATTGTGAGGAACATTTAACATTTAACGTTTAATTTTTGTTTTTCAATCGACATACTGAAAGAAAAGATATAAATTATACTCCTCACGCAGTGAATAGTATTATAAGTTTGCCAGGAAGTTTGTAATGCACACCAGGAGTCTCCTGTCGACGAGATGAGTTCATCTAGTCATGTCCGCCTGTCCGTCTGTATGTATGCAAACTAGTCCCTCAGTTTTTAAGCTAGAGAGCTGAAATTTTTCACAAAGCTTTCTTTTAACCATACCATTGTCGGAGTCAGCCGAATTGGACTACCTCCCATACAAATCATCTACTCAAATTCATGTTCTTATATGAAAAACTTGTTTGCTTTCTGTGCTATCATCTTGAAATTTGGACAAAGAAGATTTCTGATCCATATTCATCAATCATGTAAATTTCCTAGAATTACTGGATCGTATAGCTTCCAAACAAAAAACATTGTGTGAAAAGTATTACAATTTCGGCATAGTCATTGCATTCAATAATAAATTCCTTGGAATTTCCTTAATTTTCTAATGTTTTTAATTTAATACTCTTATTTGCAAGTGGATTTTCTTGCATTTTGCTCACATTTCTGCTATTCCTCTCTATCATGGGAAAAGAAATTCTTTGGAATTTCTTGTACATTTTTGTCCCTTCAATTAATAAATTTTTATTTTAATTTTGTGTGTTTGTCTCTTTTAATTATTTCATTTAATTGTTTCTATTTGTTTACTTGTGTTTTTCTCTTTGTTGGAATGAGATGTAATAAGATGAAATAAGTAGATGGAAGAACAGTGTTTTAATGCAGAAACAGCATGTTATTAATGATATTTGGTGTTTTTTTTTTTTTTTGTTTTTGGTTTTTATTGAATATTTTCCTCTGCGTCACTTTGTGTATTACTAATTTAATCTTAACGCGCCCGCGGGTTTAAGCTGAAATGTTTGAACTATGTTGTCCTTCGTCCTTTTGCTAAATCCCTTGTGTTTTTCCTTTTGGGTAGCCCAACTTTTAACTTTCCTTTTATAATTCGTGCATATTTTGTTTTTGGTGGTGGGTTGGGTTTTCTTTTATGCAAAACTCGTTTCCGGTTGCCAGTGACTTGAGCTTCATAAATTCTTTAGTAGCAGATGCGATGATCTCTTGTGTTGCTTCTCTTCACTATTTCATTGACTCCTGCTGGTTACTTGGTTTGACTAAACTTCTGACTTGCCTTTGTTTTTCTACTTTTTTTTTTTTTTTTTCTTTTATATATATATTTTAAATAAATTAAATACGTCACAGCATTACGTTGCTTTGCGTCAAGTCAAGTCACGACACTTCACATCACATCACATCACATCACATCACATCACATCACATCACGTCACATCACATCCATCGCCCATGATTCAGCTCATCTGAACTCAACTGAAATGAACTCAATTCAACTCGACTCAACTCAACTTGAGACCAGACGTGATGAAGCATTCCTTTATTCACCTGTGCTTTTCGTTAAAATTTCCCTGCAGCTCCCTATGTCCTGCATCTCTCTATGTCCTGCAGGTTTTTTACATTTCTTTGTGTCCTTACGGCATCGCTTATTTGTCATTTGGGTTTATTCCTTTTCTTTGTCGTCAGGTACCATGACGTCCGTTTCCTATTTTTCATTCCTTAGTTATTTTTCTTATCATTTTTCTTATTTTTTCATGCCGTTTACTGTTAGTGTAACTCAATTTGTCTTGTTGTTTGTAAGACAAGCAAGGAGCGGAGCATGTGAGTCCTCTTAAAGGAAATGATGTGACCATGTTTTGATTCTTTTAGAATCATACAATAGTTTGATGAGATATCAAGACATATTATTTTACCAACTGCTAGTAACATAAGTCGTAGTTTCCGATACAAATAATGTACCATTATGCCCATGTTCCAGGCAGTAGGTAGGTAGGTAAGTAAGTTAGTATCTTAGTTATATGTACTTAAGTAAGTTATAGTATATTTTAGTAAATAATATTCCGAAATTGTATCTAAACTATTTCTAGGTAGATAGAATTGGTAACCAGTGATAAAGACCAATGCACTTGGACTACCATTGATTGAGACTGTAGCCCATTGTGGTACCACTGTCGCCCAGTATAGGGATACCTTTATCCCTAGAGCACCAACACGAAATTTGTAAGGTTCTGAATTTGCGAGTCGTTTTTACTTCCTAACAGTATAGAAAGGCTATGATAAGAAAATATACTATAATGTAGTAATAAGTGTCGGTGAAAACGAAGTTTATGTCTTTTGTCTTCCGTTTCGTTGGCATTTCTTTTCTTGCTTTTTGACACCTTCTATTTTGCTACTACTACTTACTACCTCCTCTACCTCCTCTACCTCCTATTATTATTCGTATTCGTTCGTTTTTTCTTTCCTTTACTTTTTCTGCTGAATTTGTCATTTGAGTTCATTCATTTGCTAGCAGCTTTTACTACTTTATCATCCTCTTCTCTTAGTATGTACTTAATATTCCTATTCTTATTCTAGTTGTTTTTTGTTTTTTGTTTTCTTCTTAGTTATGTTGGTGTTGCTTTTTGATTTAGTCTGACAGCGTTTAGTGTTGTTTCTTTACTCTTTACTCTTTTCTATATAGGTACGTACATACATATTTCTTCCTCTTTATTCGTTTGGTTCTTCAACTTTTATTTGGCGCACAAGTTGTCAGCCATCAGCTTTATTTTAAGCTTCTGTTTCTGCTTCTGCTTCTGCTTCTGCTTCTGCTTCTGCTTCTGCTTCTGCTTCTATTTCCACTTTCTTTTGCTGGTTATATTTCGCTGTTTTTTGTTGTTGTTCTTCACGGTTTTTTTTTGTTGTTGTTGCAGTTTGTTGACATTGGCGTTTAAAGCGTTTCTTCTTATACTATTTTGTTTTGTTTACTTTCGATTTAGCTTTCGACTTGGGACAGAAACTTTATCTTCTCGATTCCCTTCTCCTCTTGTCTAATCTCTTCTCTTCTACCAATTTGGTTTACTTCTACTATCTATCCGCTCTATCCGCTCTATCCGCTCTATCCGCTCTATCTTCTCTTCCCTCATTCGAAGAGACTCTCCAACTTAAGCAAGTGTTATAAATTTTTTTGCTGTTGTTGTCATTGTTGTTGCATTAATTTGTATTTCCCTATATTTCTAGGGCCCATGAAACGCTTCCCGCTTTACAGTCCTTGCACACAGCTTAAAATTTGTATATATCCTTTTTTTGCATTTTATAAAACAGACATTTGATAAAATGGCAACCAGAATCAATTCACTCTTTTTTTTACAATATTAGTTTACTTTAAAAAAAATGTAATATTAGTAAGATGGATGAATAAAAAATGTAGTCCATAGTAGGAGGTGAGACCAGAAGCGAAGAGAAGCGAAGAGTAGAGACTTTAGTTGAATAGTTGGTTTTTTTCTTGTTCTGACTCAACCTTAGTCCTACTCTTTTGATATTTTTTCAAACATTTCACACTAATGTATAGATATTAGTACATACTTTGGCATATCATGCTATAACGTATGTGTAAGAATGTATTTTGGATGCATATGGAAGGGACCATAGCGTGTAAGGGAGAGTCGACAAAGCCAAATTTGTCTTCTATGTGCATTTGTCACTGGAATATTTAATTTTCATATCAGTACACATACCTCTGTACTATACTACAGTAAAGTACCATGTATTTAACGTGTGCAAGTAAGCTCTACACACAATACTCCCCCGGGAGGGTAGTACCAATGATCAGCACGGAAATAATAACGACAACAAACCCTTCATCCAAAAATATAAAACATGCGTTCATAGAATATTTGAAACTTTGAAAAATTAAGCACTTCTTCTCTATATTAATAACAACATTTCTTCTTCTCCTTCTTCTTTTGAAACTTCCGTTTATACAACCTTTCCAACTTTCCATCCAATAGAGCTGGGACAACAACTCTATTGGATTGCAATAGTTGGTTCATAAACACATCACTTAAAACAACGGACACCTCAGTTTCAACAGTCATACCTCGCTGATACAATTCAATTAGATTAAGGTCCATTATCTCTATCCTTCCATGAGCTTCTGATCACCCGTCTTACCAGATTAGAGTCTCTGGTTACACTTCATACCCATAGCTACTACCAATTCGTATCCGGCATCGATTCTTGGGTTGGTGGCTCAATATGCATTCCGGCTACAGGGAGAATACTTACAAATTACCGTGCATACGCTCCCACACAGTACCCGGAAGGGGAAATATGTATTTTATAGTTTAATATTATATCCACATTTGAGATTTGGAGAGAGATTAACGAAGCCATTTGTGGAATGCATAGATGGTCATATTTCTTATAAGACTCACTCTCTCAAAAGCATTGTATCAACTCCTCGACAGGTCAAGATGATATCACAAGGTATAATACTTACATACTATAATATTAAAATCATCACTGTGATGGTGAGAATCGATTGGGATATGATTGTTCAATTGAAATTTGACTCAAATAATATTATCCACAGTGTCAACAGCAAGGATTTCCGGTTACTGGAAGATGCAGTTTTCATTCAAAACTTACTTCAAAATTGAAATTTCGGTGAACCGACGAAGTTAATGTTTTGTCTTTTGTTTTTGTTTACAATCACAATTTGCAATCATGCTTGTATGTAGATGTTATGCATTAGACAATGTCAGAGTGTGCGTATGCATGTGTGTGTGTGTGTGTGTGTATATTTCACTTTCACTTTTCTTTAGCTTGAGGGTTGGGTTGGGTTCATTCATTTACTTATAACCATATACCATATACCTACATATGCATACAAGTATACTAGGTATAGAGAACCTCTTCTTCTGTTCTGTTCTGCTCTTGTTCTGTTCTGTTCTGTTCGGTTCGGTTCGGTTCGTTTCACTTTTGCTGAGTTGAATACGGTTGAGTTCAGTTCAGCTCCGTTCGTTTTTGGTTCGATTTTCTTTCGGTTTGGTTTGGTTTGGTTTGGTTCGGTTCGGTTCAATTCAAATCGTTGGTTAATACTATGCTTTGGTTTTTGGTGGGGTTGATTTGGGTTACTCGTTTGGGGTGGTGTAATGCTTATATCATTACTTCTTTAAGGTTTTTGCATCGTTCATTCGCTCATTCGTTCAATCGTTTGTTCGTTCACTATCTTGTTTCGGATGCCTTTCGCTTGAAGTATTTTCGATATTTACCAAACCTCTTCTACCTATTATTTCTTGTTGATGATATTTTTTTGTTGTTATTATTGTTGGCTGTTAGTTGTTCGCTTCCTCGATTTTTGTTTTTGAGTTTTTCAATATTTCAATTTCACTTTGGAATATATAAGTTTCCTTCTTTGCTTGATTTTGTATTCTATTTTTTATAGATTATTGGTAATACTGAAACTATTAGTTGTTGTGATTTTATTTTCAGTACAGTTCTTGTTTATTTGTTGCTAATGTAAAATTGTTTTGTTTTAATTTATAGAACATTTTTTTTTTTTAAAGATTTCTGACTTGATTTGTTTTTATCTCTTGTCATACTCATACTTGTTAGAAGACAATATCAATATGTCAATATGTCATTATGTCATTATGTATTAACGAACAATCGCCTATCTTAGTAGGTTAGTCTCAGACAGAAGCCCCGCCTAGATTGGATATGAAATCCATTTCCGATACCAGATGAAATCCCTTTCCAGTTTCATACCAAGTGAGTCAATCTCGAGCACTGTTAGCACAGATTGAATTCATTCTCAATTGTATGATGTCCCTATGTCTATGAAACCTTGGAGCCCCCCATAAGAAAGTCATGTGAATTGTTGTTAGTGCTGCATAGAGGAGATATTCTAAATTTTTCTTAGTTCCTCGTATTATTCACATTCACATTTTGCATATGTTTTGTTCTATTAATATTCATTTCAGTATACGAGTGTTTTCTGTTGTATTTTCTTTGCTGTCGCTTGATTGATTTTATTCTTGTAACCCTTCTCACTTAGGTTTTACCATTACTTTTCTGTTGGTACTTCTTTTGGAACGTAGTTTTTTTTCCTAGAAACATTTATATTTTCTATTTCGTACTCTTTTTTTTTATGTTTTTGATTCTATACTCTATCACTTCATTTGCTTCTCTTAAGCGTTATCATCTTTTCTATCTAGTTAAACACAAAGAAACATTTGATAACCAAACATTAGAAATGCGTGTCCAGTGGCGCATTTTGATTTGTAAAGCGCTTTGAACAATAATCAATAATAATTTCCACGTTTGTATGAATCAATATATCATTTTCTTTAAGATAACTGTGCTTGGGACATCTTCTGGTCAGGGACCTTAATTTTAGCGCCCCAATGCAAACGCTTTTAAGTGCGTGTCCATTTGTTTTTCTTTATATTTCCTAGTCGCATTATGAGACAATGAGGCGCGGCACTTTGAGTTCTAGAAGGTCACAGGCATAAGTATAAGGGACAACAGAAACATACACACACACACACACACACACACAGACAAACGCAGACACACTTTCTCACATATACAATATATATATACATATATATATATATATATAAAGGATAAAGGACTCCTAGTCAAACAGTCAAGAAAGTAAGTAAAATAAATATTTCTTTTTGTGTGCTTGCTTCGCGCTCCTTTTTTCCTCTTTTTTTTGTATCTTTTATTTTTTGCTGTTGACTGCTGGTGATGATTTTGTTGTTGCTGATGTTGTTCCCGTTACTGCCGCTATACGCAATGTGGTAATAAATTTTATCTTATGAAACCCAAACAACAAGACAAGGAAGAATCATCGTCATCAGCAGCGTCAGCAGCGGAATCAACATTAAACTCGTTCACCATATCGCATTGCGTATACGCAATGTTGTTCTAAACGAAACGAAATGAACATTAAATAAGAAGAGTATGGGTTGAGATAGAATAGGATTGTATGGTATGGTATGGCATGGTATGGGGTGAAATGGTGGTTTGGCATGGTATATTGGAGACTCTAACAATATGAAAATCAAATGATGATACTAAGAGGGAACTCGAAAAACCCCAAAACCATCATAGGCACGTCTACATAAGTTGAGCAAATGTGTTGCTGTTTAATGAGGGCGGCATCGTCATCGTCTTCCTCCTAGACTCCTAGAATCCTAGTATCTCTGTTACTGAGGCGTTGTTAATATGGCTAACACTCTACAATTTCAATAGAGCCTCTATTGGACAAGGGTGGATTACTTTTTCTTGTTTCTTCATGTTCTATCTTGTTTTTTTGTTACAATATATTTTTTGCTTTAATACAAGTATCTTGTGTAGGTCTGTGTTTCTTTCGAGAAATAAGAAATCGCGTAATGAATTCACGGCGTATTAAACTTTTGATTGAAAATGTTGGCCAATTGTTTTGTGTTTATTGTTGTTACAGAACAACAAAGAATTTCTCATTTGTCTGGCATTTCCTGTATATACAATATATTATTTATATTGTATGTACACATACATACATACATACATACATACATATATGTATTAAGCTTAAGCTCCCAACTTCCGGGTTTTATTACATTTTTACTGATTTCGTTCTGTTCGGTTCGGTTCGGTTCGGTGCGGTTTTGTTTATATTACTTTCACTTCCCCTTTAAAATATTGTTGCTCTTCCGTAGTTGTTATTGTATTATTGTTACTATTCTCGTCCTTCCTCTTCTCATTTTCCTTCCTGTATTCATTTCTATACTCGTGCTTCTTCTACTTCTACTTCTACTTTTTTTCTTTTTGTTTTGTTGTTAAAATTGTTTTAGTTGATTTAATTCACCTTTTTTTTTTTTTTTGTAAATTCATTTATTTTTTATTGATCTTTTTTTTTTTTTTTTTGTGCATTTTCCTTTTGCTTTTACTTTCCTTTTCTTTTTTCTATGTTTTTTTTATTTACTTATCCTAAAGGTTTATAACTTGATTCTTTGGCAGTAGGTTAAATGTTAATGAAAAGATTTCATTTTGGGAATCTTTGAAGCATTAAAAATGGTTAAAAATGCGTAGTGGTAGTGATGATGATGATGATGATGATGACGATTATAAGAAACCAGAAAGATGAGTATCTTCGACTATGCCGAAGATATTATGCTCTTTTTTGTATGGGAGCTATACGATCCAGTGAACCCAAGATATTGAAATGTATATGGTTGGTACATGGATGAATATGGATCAGAAACTTATTGTGTCCAAATTTCAAGGTGATAGGTGATGATAAAAAACAATACAGTTTTTCCAAAAAAGAATATATAGGGGGCTTGTATGAGAAGTACCCCTTGTGATAGTCAGAGAGTCAGAGAGAAATTTTAGAAGCGAATATATATAGATCGAACACTTCCAGTTTTGAAATTTCATTTCGATAGCACAGAAACGAGAAAAGTTTTCCCAATAAGAACGTCAATTTAAATGGGGGGATAGAGATTTGTATGGGAAGTACTCCACCTGGTGGATAGAATCAGAAACCTATAATGTCAAAATTTCAGTTCGATCGAAGCATAAATAAAAAAAGTCTTTCTAATAAGAAAATTAATTTGACCTTGTGGTATGTATGGGGGGGACGGACAGAGGGACAGACGGACAGATGGACAGACGAATATGGCTAAAACAACTCGTCTCATCGAGCTGATCACAAATATATTTACTTTATGTGGTTTGCAATGTCTCCTTTTGTGTGTTACAAACTTCATGACAAAATTATAATACTTTTCACTTCCGTGTAGAGTATAAAAAAAGGGTTCATTTGAAGGCGGCACTGAATTAATTTAACCATTTGCTTTCCTCTCCTCCTGGCGCCTCCTTTTGCTATAATATAAATTCCATTATGTTGTCTTTCTTGTTTGTTTACAAAGTGTCTGAGAATCAACAAGGAAGGGAGTGACTGACAGTTGTTTACTCTTTACCCTTTTTTTTCTATTCAATATTTTCTTTTTTGTTTTTCATTAAGTCTTTTTTGTTTACTATTTTGGTGTGCTTTATCTTTCATTGGCTTATGTTTAATGCCGCTAAAAATCTTTGGCAATAATCAAAAATAAAGTGGAAAAAGAAAATGTAAAGTAAATAAATAAAATAAAATACAAGAAAAAACAAAAAAAAAAGAAACTAAAACTGAACTAAACTAAACTAAACTGAATAAGCCAAGTTAAGTCAAGTGAAGCTAAAACTAAACTGAAATAGTTCTCATTTAAGATAAGCCAACAGTAAGATAAATAGGGAGTGGAGTATTCCTGCATCTTTAATACTTCAAGCCCTTTTTCTCTTTATCATCACTGTACGTATTCTCTTTCCTCCTGTTTTGCTGGAGTTTTGTATTCTGCTTTTTCTCATTTACTTTCTTTTAGTTTTATTTTTATTGTCTGTTGGTTTCGTGTTTATCTTTAGGCGCTGGTATACGAGTATCTTTTGTTTGATGCTCGCTTCTGTTTAAGCATTTGATGTTCTTGTCGTTGTTTTACTGTTTACTGCTTTCTGTGGCTGTTACTGACGTTTCTTCTTCGGCTTTTCTTCGTTTTTTTTTTTTTGTTTTGTTTCAGTTTTTTTAAATAGAATTACATTCTGTTTTTGTTTTTGTGTTGTGTTTTTGTGTTGTGTTTTTATTGTTGCTGACAATTTTGTTTATTGTTGTTTTATTGCTTGTGCCTTTGCCTAATTGTTGTTATTGGTATTTGGGATCCATAGCAAAAACATTAGCATTTTTACTTTATGAGATGAATATGATTATGAAGAAGGAGCATCCCTTAAAATCGTTACTTCCTCAAAAACTTCTTCTCTTATGGAAGGAGTTTTTATGTTTCACGACGACACATGATAGTATTCTAGAGGATTACAGATTTCTTAGTCTTTTATTGATTCGAAAACCTTTCCTAATCAACTTAATGAAAATAATAATGAGAGAAGGAACGGGATGATTCTAAAGTTACTAGCAAACTGGCTTAACAGATAATTATGGGATCTTCTCACAAGCTATTGCAGTCTCAAGTATCATCTCAAGATAATGGGAATTTCTGATTATGTAAACTGAATATTGAAAATACCAATACAAATTTGTAGCAATTGTCAATAAGATACTTTCTATTTGAACTCTTTCATCTTGAATCTGCCTAACTTATGTTTTCATCATAACAGTATGATGTTGTATAATTTTGTACAAAATATATGACCCCAAATAGAATAACCTTGCATAAGTAGTAAGACATTTCATCATTTTAACATAAATATATCAGAAAATGAAAACAAAATTTCAGCTTTTCAGATTCAGTGAACTTAACAAAAACATTCATTGTTTATTGTTTATAAGATCAGTTAATGATACACAAATAAGTATGTATATATAATAAAAATATATGATATCTGAAATTAAGTTTGTTCATTATTTGAGTGGATATCAATTTTGATAGTCATTATATGTAAACTAGTCCTTCAGTTTTGGACCTAGGGAGCTGAAATTTTGTGCGAAGCTTTCTTTTTACTACACCAGCACATTTGTTAGAATCAGACCTCTAGGAGGGTTACCTCTCATACATAAGCCCCTTCCCCTTCCCCCGAGGTATTACCAATTCGAACCCCCATATTCGAACAAAGATCAATTTCGAATAGTATGCAGGTATGTCTGCCACAGATGGCACAGTATATATACTATATTCATGGCTATAACATTCTCACTGTTACGAGCGAGAAGTGTGTGTTTGATCCATATAAATAAGCTTTTTCGATATTAAGATCCTCGGACTATCAGTAGGGGTTCCTCCCATACGAAGCTCCCTACTCAAATTCAAGTTCTTATTAGAAAAACTGTTTTGTTTTTTATGCTTTGATCTTGATATTTGTACACAATCGGTTTCTAATCCAAATTTATCAACCATAGAAATTTCAAGATCCTGTAGGGGATGCGTGACTTCAGCATATCCGCAAATATCCTTCTCTTTGGTTTTTGTATTATTTTTATTACTCATTTGTTTATTTATTTTTTCTGTTTTTTTTTTTATCATTTTTGAGGTAGGAAATATTTTCTTTATTTTTCATTTGTGTGATGCACAAAATAAAATTTAAAATAACAAAATAAAATCCACACACTCATACATATGCATGAATGCATGATGAATGCTTACATTGTATGTGTGTAGGGTGTGTAAACACACATACTATGTACAGATGTGAGTGAGGCTGGCAACCAGCAAAATCCAGCAAAAACTAAATAACGTCAAAAATGTTACTGGCATCACACAATCTTTCATTTTTCTTAAAATTCAATTATTTTTAGAAGTTTTTTCCTCCCTTTGGTTTTGTTTCATTTCATTTGCATTTATTTTTTGTATTCTTGTTTTTATTTTATGTAAAAGTGAAATGTTGGACAACATGTCGTATGTGTGTTATCAAGTATATGCATATTTTACTATTTCTATATTGAATGCATTCAGATGAATTTATTTTAAGCTTTTCCATGTTTTTCATTATAGGTAAACTAACTAACTGACTGACTGACTGACTGACTGACTGACTGACTGACTGACGGACTAACTGATAGATTGATTGATTGACTGAATGTCGATTGCTTGTTTGGTTGTCTGTCTGCCTGGATGATGTAATTGATTTCATATGGTCCTCGGCTTTCCTTTTGTATATTTTTTTTTTTTTGTTTCTGCTTACTAAATTTAATTCATTTTATTTGCTTTTGATTGATAACCATTTGAAAAGAATAATCAAAAAATATACAAAACATATTTACTTTTAATTGCATTTAATTGTATTTTTCATCATATTTTTAAGAATATAGTTTTATTATATTATTTGTATATTTATTTTTGTACTGTTTCTTTTCAAGTGCTTAAATGTTTTTCTATCATAACAAGATACATACAATACGTATACGTTTGTATTACAGTGTTTCCAATTACTCATACGCATACTTCTAGTTTACATGAATTTTGACTATACAGGCCACACACCACAAAAGGAGAGTTCATCCAGAAGCCCTGGGGCTCATTGTGCTTAGGTGAGTTGATGGTAAGGATACTGTCA
This sequence comes from Amiota albilabris, assembly GCA_037040105.1. NCBI lineage: Eukaryota > Metazoa > Arthropoda > Insecta > Diptera > Drosophilidae > Amiota > Amiota albilabris. The sequence goes on from JBANCV010000038.1 coordinate 63,130, forward strand.
GATTCTTTCTCATGTAGCTGTAGCTGCTAAAGAAGTTTTGATGGCGAGCATGCGTTCTAATCTTGTTAGAGTATAGGAACTCAGAGGTTCATTTCGGTTGGTAGCAAAACCAGAGTGTTACAGTTTATGGGATGTTGATATGGCCAACAGCACAATTGTCATTCAATTTAAATTGACATCCAGATTTGCTTATGGGCTCGTACTAATCCTGTTATGTGCAAATAGGTTGATCTTTGCACCTCATGCTAGTTGCATAGTTGTGATATGGATTTCGCCCATCCAACTAGAGTTTCACAGTATACAATCAATGGATAAATATTTTTCTTTGGTTTTATTATCCAAAACTCCTACTAACTACTTGACTGATTTAATGCAAAACTTTGTTTACATATAAATGATGCAAAATGTTTGTTAAATTGCCAGTGAACAATGTCATCACATAAAAAATAATATGTTTTCTATTGTCTATTGTCTTGACCAAAGATAAAATACTTGACAATACAATATCACTAAAATAACTCAAAAAAATTCAACAAGATATACCAATGTATTGTATTATTTTTAAATAGTGAGAATAACAAAATGAAAATAACCCGAACAGGCTTAGTATAGAAAATATTGACAAGAAGACCGATTTTCTGTTGTAGCAAAAAAAAAAAAAAAAAAATATAGAAAAATATAACATTCTTCTATGTATATAAATAAATACAATACAATGCCTAAACATCATATCATTTTTTTTTTTTGTAGTGCGATCATATTTTTGGAGTCCAAAAGACATTATTTGTGCCTTCAGGCATGAGACATGTTCTTCAGAATTTGATTATGATGGAATCTGTGATATTGCTTTCAATTGATTGCTTCCAATTGCCACCTAAAGCAATTGATATTGATTGCCTTCTTGTATATCTCTACTTATTTATACATATATGCACATACATACATACATCACAAATGAATACAGAAACAAAAAGTGCTAGCCATGTGCTCATTAAGCATGTAAGTTTCTCACACTCGCAAGCACAAAGAGACTGCAAAGGGACTGCAAAAATAATTAGCAAATTAATTTAGAAAAGATGATCCAGTAAGTATCAGCTAAAAAGCCTGTAGCCTGACGAAATAATGACTTAATCAGTGGTCTCACCAGGAATTCAATGGTATAATGGAGACCAAGGGGTTATTGAAATCTTTCGCAGTTACGCAGATGACACAGGAACACCGCTAAATGCTAAAGTGTAATACATGTATCACACACAGTCAACACTTTCATGGGTGCGGCAAACACAGAATTCTTGTAGTTTCTAGTAGTCTAACTAAGACAAAGAGTATGGTGCATGGTGCATGGCATCATAATAAGTTGTTCTACCAAATCCTTTGAATATAAAAAAAAAAACAAAAAATCTTCAATCTTCTTCAGAAATGACTTCGAATACAAGAAATTTGAAAATATATTTTGATACTTTCGATATTTTTTCTTTGTCAAATTTATGATTTTAAATATCTTTATTATGTTTGTATTATTAAATATTCAGATTAAATTCAATAAATTTATTTTGTGTAATAATAAAAAAAAAAAAATAAAAATATATAAAAATAAAATAATAATAAAAATTTCATCTTTTCTTTTTTGTTATTTTGTACACATTTATATATTTTTATTGCATTTAAAATTTAATTGCTCACTTGAACTTTTTTTTCTTATTATTGTTTTGATGATGTGGTTGTTGTTGTTGTTGTTGTTGTTGGTGGTGCTGCTGCTGCATAAACAAAAACAACAAAAAATAAAGGGGGAAATCCAAGAAAAAAAGGATAAACAGCAACAACAGCAAACAAAAAAAAAAAAAAAAAAATAAAAATATAATGTTATGATGGCAACTTTGTATGTATTTCAAGGACCTTAACACGGTTTCACTTCTGTGCGCTTCCTCTGCTACTTTGATGCCATTTATTTTTCTGGTTTTCTTCCACAATTTTATATTTCTCTTTTTTGTTTTGTATAAGTTCTTCTTATTTTTTTTTTTTTTGTTTTGCAGTTGTTGCATTTCATTTCATTTCAATTCATTATTTTGAATCAAAAACAAAAAAAAAAAAAAAAATATTTCTTTCTTTTTATTATAGAATTTTTGCAGTGTTGAAAAAAAAAAACATTTAAGCACATAAAAAAATTACAACAAAAAAAAAAAAAAAAAAAATGAATAAAAAATAATAGTCAAAATTGCATTTGACTTTTGACTGTGATCAAATTTACTTAGATTTTGGGCTCATTTTTCTTGAAGCACCTCATAGTATGCTACACTTTTTTTAAATATAAATTTCGTATGAGATTTTTGTTTTGCTTTAGCTTTCGTTTTTTGCTTTTGATTTTGGGGTTTTTTTTTAGGGGGAGAGGGGGGGGGTTGGGTTTCTATGTCATTTCTTTGTAATTTATCGTGGGAATTTTTATTCAAAAACACTCATTGCTGTTGTTATTGTTGTCATTGTAAAAGTCAAATAAAAAGAAAAAGAATAAAAACAAACACAAACACAAACACACCCACACATACACAAATAGAAATAAATATATGTAAGTTCGTGGAGCAAGCGGAAAAGTCAAAACCTTTAAGTGTCATAATAAGATGACGACTTTAATGACTGACGATGAAGTTGAAGATGAAGATGAAGATGAAGCTGAAGCTGAAGTAGCAGTAGAAGTAGAAGTAGAAGTAGTAGACGAGACAAGGACTACAGAGAGAATGAGCAGAGAGTTGAAATAACATTAAAAAAAAAAAAAAACAGCATAGAAGAAGAATACAATTCGAATATATATGTGTAAGTCCACACCCAAAAATTAAATGAAAAAAAAAAAAAAAAGAGAAGCACAAAAAATACCAAAACATAAAAGTAGCAGCAGCGAACGCTTGCATACGCACTAAACAACAACAAAAACAACAGTAAAAGCAACAACAACAACAACAACAACAACAACAAGAACAAGAAAAACAAAACACACACACACACATAGAAACAAGCACACACACACACACACACACACACACACACACACACACACACACACAGACATACAGAGCCAAAGACGCGCGCACTGAGTAAGGATAAGGCAAGCAGTCACATAAAGACGCAGGCCTGTAACCCACGATGCTAGGCAACCAAAAATTTAGACAGGCCAGAGGTGAGGGGTTGAGGAAGATGATGTGGGTAAGGCTAAGGATAAAGTTTTGGGTTGGCAATTTGTGGAGACACAACATGCCAACGGCAGACGACAAAACATTCAGAAAGACTGGCAGACAGACAGACAGACAGACAGATAGAAAGACAGAAATACAGAAAGACAGACAGACAGACAGACAGACAGACGGACAGACAGTCAGTTAGTTAGTTAGTCAGTCAGTCGGGCAATCAGTCAGACAGAAAAACAGAAAAACAGAAAAACAGACAAACACTTTAATGCTTTTATTTATATTTATTGTATTATTATTATTATTATTAAGAATTAATTTGAATTTTTTTTTTTTTTTTTTTTTTGTTTGGTTTATTGTAGTGTAATATTAGTTTCGTTTCTTTTATTATTATATTTCTAATATAAATTGATTTGAACTCCTCATAATTCAACCAAGTAGTATATCAAACATTGTGTGTCAGTTAGGCAATGAGTCAATGAGTCAAATAACATTTAATCATAATAATAATATATGTTTTGTGTGTGTGGTTATTGTTTTGATATAATAAATTCTTACAATTGTTACACCACGTACTTTTTAACGTTAACTAGCGTTTTGCGCTCGTTTTCAGTTGCGTTGGCCGCCAAGAGACAGAATCCGTGTGCGAATGAATCGAACGAGCAGCCAAGTGGCACTGGTAACCTGCAAAACGGCGGCCAACGCGAAAAGCCAGTCAGCCAGCCAAGCAGCCAGCAGTAAGTATTTCAGCATCAGCATCAGCATCAGCATCAATATTACCATCACCATAAGCAGCAGCAGCAGCAGCAGTAGCATGCAGGAGAAGCAGCTGACGTCGTCATAGTCGTAGTCGTAGTCGTCGTCGTCGTCATCATCATAATCATCATCATCGTCATCATCATCATTGTCGTCATCATGGACAAAAAAACGAAGCTACGAAACGTAACCTCTATAGGAGGACTAAGATTCAAACACCATCTCTCTTTCTCTCTAAATCTCTCTCTCTATCTCTCTCTCTCTCTCTTTCACTCCCTATAACTCTCTTGCCTTTTCTTTCGCACAGAATGAGTTTAAGTAAAGGCATAGTATGAATTCTCTCTTGAAAGGCCTTAATTTTGTAAGGCTCTCACTAAAAAATGACTTACTCTCTCGCAGTATCAAGCTGATGCTCAAGCTTCGGCATCGTCATCATGATATCATGGCATCACATGGATGTACAACATTTGTCAATGTCAAAGCAGTTTTGTTTTTGCTTGGACACTTTACTCGAAGCCTTACTCTATAAAATCATTCTATAGACTAAAAGTTTTGTATTTGGTCGCCTTACAAACCTCACGACAAACTACGACAACAAAAAGGGAATAGGGGAGAGATAATGTCCATTCGCACGTACACAAACATTACGCAGCTTATATTTGTGACCGACTATGGATGATAAGGGAACGAAAAGAGATAAAAGAAATGAAAATAAGTGTGCCTTGTATGATGTCGACGCCCCAAAGTATCAAAATATCGACGACTAAACTTAACTAAACTGAACTAAACTAAAATAAACTAAGGATGAATTGCTTTGAATGGATGGATGTACATATTTGGTAAAGGCACCAAACCCAGTTTTGATGATTGTAGTTGTCATTGTAGTTGTTGTAGGTTTAACAGATTTTTATGCTCGCTCAGCATATTTTATCTTACAAATTGCTCTCACAATGGGTGCGTTCGCTATCTCATTTACAAATTCTCTCATTTTGTTCTCATTTCTTTCTATCTCTCTCATGACATAGAATCATGGAATTGTCATATATGACACTTTTAAAACTCAGACAGTATAACCATGTTAAAATTTGGTTGCTTAAAAGAGCATATAAACTTAAGGAAAACACTGAGAGAAAGCAAAGAGGTAGCGACACTCTATCGAACACATGAATGAATGATGACTGAACAAACGAAGGACCCAAACAAACGAAGGACCTAACAGTCGAACTACAACAACAAACAAAAAAAAAAAAAACAACAAAAAATTGTACGAGCGAATTCCGAAAAACAAAAGTCTAAACGAAGGGCTGCTGGAGTAGTAATAGAAATGCCTTTGCATACTTTTCAGCGCCTCTAAGGAATTCATTCTTTGACCGCAAGGGAAAACGGTGGCGTAGTGCCGCCAAATAATTTTAGTTTAACCCTAAGATGAATGAGTGAGGTCTTTCTGTACACATTTTCCCTATTTTGTTTATGGACTCAGGCATTCATCCATTATCCAGTGTATTTTCTTATTTTAATAGACCACGGGTACAAAATATAACATCTTCTTCGGAATTAAAATTATGTGTCGCTCTGGCTTTTGGTAATTGACTGTTAAATTTGTCCAATACTATGTCCACCATGGCTTGAATGTTTCTCTGCTCTTGGGCGGAAGCGAAATCTCATTTTTTGTTGTGCGATCAGTTGGAATTTCGGCATTTTTGATGTCCAAAGTTTGCTTTGAAAATGTTTGGGCAGATGCATCTACAACAAATATGCGTGATTTTTTCGACACGGTTCCACAAATCCGATGCTTTGATGCAAGAGATCGAATCATCTGCGGGGTTTAATCGTGGTATAACGAGACATGTTTGGCGAAAATCAACTGCTAGGAATATGAGAGCGCCCCATCGGATGGTTTTTTCATGTGAAATCGCACAGAGTCCGGTCAAGTGCTTCTCTGAATTTATCCTCTATTTTAGAGATAGAAGATAAATTCAATTCTAGCATACTTTAAGTATGCATTAAAGTTGAATTTCCTCTTGTAGCATTTCTATGAAACAAAAGAAATTATAAACCATTTCAACATTAGAATTGTTTTAGCACATTACAGTACATTATCAGTTGCACAAGTTTCTGGTATCTGCGACCTTATTGACAATTTGGTCATCTATTGGTTACCATAGTTCACTGCTTTGATATTGGGAAATTATGGAATTTTTCCGATTCGCACCAAACTTAACGTAATCACTCTCCAGACTATGCTAGAATTTCTTCTGAAAATTTTGATCAAAATCGGTCCAGCGGTTTCAGAGTTCATAGGTAACATACATTTGTATATAGATACAGACAGACGGACATAGATCCACTTTATTATACACAGTGTGTTCCACCGTAAGTAAAGAAAAACGCAAAGATCTTCCATTCTTGTTTCATTTTATTCAAATTACATGCCTTCAGAGTTGATAAAACGTTTTGCACTATAGACCATTAACGATTCTAAGCACTGCTGGATGTCCTTCATCGGGATTGAGCCGATGACCGATGTCGCAGCTTTCTCGATATCTTTCGACAATTTTGAATTTGGGAAATAGAAAATAAAATCAGGAGCCAGATCAGTCAATTACGGGTTGTGGTTAATGGTTGTGATGCTGTGTTTGGCAAAAAAAAAAATTGCCGATAGCCCAGAATTTCAGACAGAATACTGTAAATTATGACATACGGAATGATGAGATCGTCCTCTAGTTTTCTCAATGATATTTTCAAGCATTGGAAATTTTATTGTATATACATTTAATTTATTTCTACTTAAAGGAGTTCCTAAGTTTCTTTCATTTCTTCAATACAAAATTGTTATTTGCAATGAAAGTGAAGTTTATATTTTACAAAGATACAAACATAATTCATTCCTAGAAGTAGACACATGATGTTCCCGCAGTACTAACTGACAAAGTCTTTCCAGAATGAAGAACTGAAATGAATGAAACATCAATCTTAAGATGCATTGGGGCCCGGAGTTCCTCAGGACATTGTACTAGGGTCAATTATAAACAATATCTTGGCATCATCTACCAATTCAAAGAAAAGTAGTGTAGCCACTTATGCTCATGATACTAAGCTACTTCCCAATGAACCTATTAGTCACATTTACATTTTTTTGAAATAAATAGGAGATATAATGTAATGAAGACTCTGGCTTTATAAAGCCCCATAATTTACTAATTATTAGAAATTATTTGCATATATTCTTATAAGGTTATTACGAATTGTATCGATAAATTTTGGATTAGTTCGAAAAATATGGTTACCTGTTACATTTTCAACTCATTGACAACAATAGGGTTAATGGAAATATTCTATTAAAAAGGGGGTGCACATATGTAGCTTTCAAGATGATTTCTACAAATCACGAAGATGTTCGTGCATTTGAGACTAAAACCGAAACCAAAACCGAAAACAAAAAGAGGGAGAGAGAGAGTGAGAGAGAGTGAATATCTCAAATGCTGTTGTCCTTAAAGCATGGAAGCTGTTATGGCAGAGTGAGTATCTGTGAGTTGGTTTATGTTTGCCATGCGTGTATGCGTAAAATGCGTATGAACGGGCGGATGTAATTGAGTTAAACAAAGTTGAGCTTGGTTGGGTCGAATGACGAAAACCACGTGTTGATTTGTTTTGATTATGCGCACTTTGCTTTCCAAATGTTTCTAGCTCCAGTTATATTGTAATATCCTTTCATATTTACCCTTACCTTAAATGGAAAAAGGGTTCAATCTCCAACACGCGAAAAAAATTTAAAAAAAAAAAATAATAACACAAACGAAACTTCAATTTAATTTCAGGAAAACCGGAAACGTTTTTTGTATTTTTTTTTTTTTTATACTTTTCTCACAAACAACAATGGATAAATTGGAGGAGGGAAAAATAAAAAAAAAGCAACACAAAAAAAATGTGATTAACTTTATTTGCTGTCTTCAAGATGAGAAATCGTTAAGTCCTCTAATGCAATCAATTGACAAAATATTGTTTAGAGCTTGGCTTTGTTATTGCTTTTGTTTTTGTTTGTTGTTGTTATTGTCATTAAGGATCATCAGCATCATCAACATCATCAGGAAGTCTTGAGTATATTTGTAAAAAGGGAGACAATGATACTTCAAAGCTACTTCAACTTACATAGTCCTTCATTCCTTCATTCATTCTAGGCGTTGTTCTTCATACTCGTATAATATAATCCAAAGAAGTTTATGCCTCACGATAGACGAAATGCTCTACATCTGATTCATGATATTGTATTTTATATAAGTATTTTAATTTTTTCCCTGAAGTCAGTAAGTCATGTATCACTGGAAAAGTTTACTATAAAGAGTAGGACACGCTTATATGGATGAACTGGAATATGATGATGATGGAAAAAATCTAATTGTATTCGCTTTGATTCGACAAACACTTGAATCGTTCCATTTGATGGAACAGATATTGGTTAACTGTGTTTTAAATATACATATTTCAGTCATACATAGACTTTCTTGGGTTGTGTACTTAACATTTCCCATTTTAATTTCAAAAAATGCCAACCCAAATTTCATGTTAAAAAAAATTTTTTAGTTTTGAGGAAGATATTTCTTCATTATTCACTTATCGTTCAATCTTGAAAATTTAGACTGATTATGACTAAGCTTTTACTATAATTCTGATGTTAGCTGTTTCTAGTTGATAGGTTACCTAGGCAAAGTAGAATTTCGGAGGCCCTTAACTTGCTAGTTGTACAATTTTTAAGACAAGCGCACTGTACAGAAATTTATGAGTAATGTACATAAGTATTATGTACATACATACTATGTGAGATTGAAGGACCATACTTGCTGGAAATGCATAACGTCGAATTATCTCAGAGATACATATGTTTGATTACTGCAAAAGCATTTACACTAGCAGCAGGTACCCCAACAATAGTCCTTGCAAATAATCCAGCATTAAGGTCGGCATCAAAGTCCGTCTGACCAAACTGTCTGACTTACTGTGACGACATAACTAACGATATCGAGTCAAGAGCTCTGGACGGCTTTTCGAAGTAATACCAATACGGTGTCCCGAAAGGGCTTGCCGTCGGACATGGGGGTGATTTTAGTGGGTGGGAGTCCCACACTACAAGACTGTCAATTGCTCCTCAAAAAAAAAAAAAAAAAAAAAAAATACTTGCTGGACACCTCTTACCTTACGGGACTAGATCTGAAATTGTAAATATTTATTGATTGTGGTTAATTTACGATTTTGACTAGTGTAAGTAAAGTGTATATATGGAGAGTGATATTCTTGTCATTTTACACCTCTATGGACCATACATACCAACATACATCTGTAATCATACAAATACACAAATAAAGTGTGTGCGCGTGGCTTTGCCATACACAACATTGAGTTAACTTTATAGTAAATGGAATCCAGAGTGCTATTAATGCCTCTCCTTTCCTTTCTTTTAATTTCTTTAATTTCTTCTTTTCTTTGTTTTTTTTTTTTTTTTGTTTTTTTTTTTTTGAGGGGATTCTGGATACCAAAGGTTATCAGCTGTTGGCGTCCAAACACTCGTCAACTTTGTAACACCTAACTACACATTCATAATCATCATCATCATCATCATCATCATCGTCATCGTCATCGTCATCATCTTTATCAGGATGAGTATGTCTATTGAAGAAGATGATTATGATGATGATGAAGCTTAAGTTGTTTCGGATTTTACTTTACTTCGTTTCAATCAGCTTCCAGCATAAATTTATTGGTCCTTCCTGCTCCTGATGATGTTTTTTACTTTCATCTCGTGTTCTTCTTCCTTTCATGCCTCTCTTGTGTTTGGTTTCAAATATTTCGCACAATGTTTTGTGTCTTTTTTGTGCTTCACACTAGTGTCGTTGTCACACTAGTGCCGTTATCACTGTCGTTTTTGTCGTTGTCATCGTCACCATTGTCAACAGAGGTTTTGGGCACGTTTGCTTAGAGTTTTCTAGTTTTCCATTTAATCAATTTCTTTTTCTTTTTTGCCTCCTTTGTTTTTGTTTTGCTTGCTTTTTTTTTTGTTTTGTTTTTATATATTTTGTTGATGTTCGCCTCCAACAAAAATTGGGCATTGCAAAGCTCGACTGACCAAAAATTTGATTGACTTATTCGAGATTTTCATTTAATCTCAAGTAATATTAATTTAACTTGACCGACAACAATCTGATGACACTTTCATTTGTTCTCTCTGCCCCTCCTTATCCTCCCCTTCATCAATTCTGTCTCAATTTATCCATTTCCTATTTTATTACACGATTTTGTTGGCTTTTGTTTTTGTTCTTCAATTGTGTTTTCTGTTTTTGAGTTTATTTCGGACTTTGTTGGTCTTCATTCCTTTTTAGATGCAATCTATTCTGTTGTATTCTGTTCGGTTCCGTTTGGTTCTGGTGAAGGCAGAGAAAACGTTCCATGATTTTCATTTCTCTAATTCTATGTTAGTTGGTTGTATGACTTATACGATGAAGTGCTGTGTTATCACTCAGACATATTGTTTTTGTTTTTGTTTGTTGGGTTTCCTTGAATTTTGGTTGCCTGACAACTGCATATTTGTGAATAACCAAATATCATTACGGGTCGTTTTGTTTCATTCGGATGGAGCACTTTTGATATGAACATAAATTTTATTGGCCAAAGGAGTATACCAAGACTCCATAACTTACTATTCAACTATACATACGCACGTGTACACATGGGTGTATGGGTGTATATTGTGTGCATGTTTTAATAGATGTTTGGGCGGTTTCTTATGGTCTTTGAATTACGGTATTTGGGCAACAAGGATTAAGACACACAATAGGGTACTTCATAAGCATACAATAAGCTAAAACTATCTAACAAAATGAGAAAGAAGAGCATTGCAATAATAAAAATATACGTTATTCAAGGTGAATTACAATAAATAAACAAACAGAAATTCAACCACTTTGTTATAAGAACAGATATTTTCCTAAACTGTTTATGTATTTATGAAAAAAAATACGAGCATCCTTAGAGAATTTACGGAACAATAATCGTAATTTTACATGACAACTACATAATTTTGTCAATTTATTCGTCTGTTCTATACAATGATGATGCGTATGTGATATGCAAAATTAATACAATACATGAGCTCTGTATATGATGATATGTTGACTATATCTGATACTCGTATATAATTTGTTCAAACTAAGTTGTTGAAACAACTGCAAACCTTAGCTCTTCATCTTTTTAACGTTTTACCAAATATTTCTAACAATTTTCAATACATAAAATAAATATTTTTTCATACTTTGAGCCTTTATTGAGAAAAAATGGTTATATGTTTAATTGTCAAAGTACTGTCCGTCGCTAGCCACTACTTTTTCCCATCTTTCTGGTAGCATACTAATTCCGTTGCGAAAAAACTCGGCCGGTTTAGCCTCGATCCAGTCATCGACCCATTTTTTTGGCTTTCTCGTAAGAACGGAAGTGCTGGTTAGCCAGGCCATGCGTCATCGATCTGAAGAGGTGGTTATCAGATGGAGCAATGTCCGGGCTATACGGCGGGTGGGGTAGGACTTCCCATTTGAGCGTTTCCAAGTATGTTTGTACGGCCTGTGCAACATATGGCCGAGCATTGTCATGTTGTAAAATTACTTTGTCGTGTCTCTCGGTGTATTGTGGCCATGCTCGGCTTAAACGCATCAATTGTCGTCGGTAGACCTCTCCCGTGATCGTTTCATTCGGTAGCAGCAGCTCATAGCACAACACACCCAGCTGGTCCCACCATACACAAGAGCATGAGCTTGGCACCGTGAATATTTGGCTTGGCCGTCGATGATGAGGCATGGCCGGGGTAGCCGTATGATTTTTTCCGCTTGGGATTGTCGCAATGGATCCACTTTTCATCGCCAGTGACAATACGATGCAAAAAACCCATTCTTTTCTGTCGCTGAAGCAGTTGTTCGCAAGTGAAAAAACGCCTTTCAACATCTCTCGGCTTCAATACATATGGGATCCAATTTCCTTGCTTTTGGATCATTCCGAATTGTTGTAAATGATGCGAAATGGCTTAGCGTGTTACTCCCAATGATTTGGCAAGCTCTTCTTGCGTTTGACATGAATCTTCATCGAGTAATGCCTCCAATTCGGCATCTTCAAACTTTTTCGGTTGACCGGACCGCTGCTTGTCTTCCACGTCAAAATCACCACTTCTAAAGCGTACAAACCATCTCTCGCACTGTGAAATCGACAGAGCATACTCCGAATATGCTTCGGAGAGCAATCGATGGGCTGCAGCTGCATTTTTCTTCAAATGAAAAAAGTAAACGAGAACTTCCCGCAAATGTTGTTTTGTTGGTACGAAATTAGACATATTGAGAGCAAAAAATATGTTGTTTAGACTTCAAGCAAATGTTACATACTGGAAATTGAAGCTGACCTCCGGGAACATAGAACTTAACAAATATAGTTTGGATGATGATGGAGTCATTGGGTTATTGGACCAAAGGATTCATGCTCGCCAATAAGACTTCTGTCGCAGCTGTGAACATGAAAAAGTAACCGAAAGTATCTAACACTGGGAACTTTGCTCTATTTGTTGATTCTTTGGGTTGGTTCCACAGGATGATGTTGACATCTGAGATTAACAACCTTACCATCAACTCCGCTTCATCACCTCTTCAGTTTTGGTATCAAAATGAGCCTGAAGGCTTTTGAGTGAACTTGCCTTTTGTGTGGTGTATCTTTTGCTTATAACATACTCTAAGCTAATCCAAAATAATAAAATAAGACAAGATTCACTTAAATCTCCAGGCGTCTGCAATACGTCTATGTTCTTTTGTCGTCTTTGAGCGTCCATTTCTTCCACCATTAGTCTATGTACACCTCCTCAGGTATACATATAAGCAATAGAAGTTAATGTGGGAAGCGTAAAATGAAATTATGAGATCAACTTTTACGCAAATCAACCAGAAGGTTTTTAAACATTGGTATCGTCTATCGCTATTTGACATCAAAGGCATTTACGAACTCCTATTTGGGAGCGAAGATTTCTTAGCACCGAGAAACTCCCATGCCATTTCTGCAGGGAATTTTGACTAGGAAATATGGTCTGCAGACTATTATTAATTAATTTCAATAAATTTTAAGGTCTTAAGAGCGTAAATAAATCATTTGCCGAACAGTCTCCAGTTAACTCTCCGCCTATAGTTCCTTTAATCATTTAAGATGTTTCAAACATCTCCATAATTTGTTCGATCACTTTCAAAAATTGCTAAAACAAGCGGGTAAAGGGCAGTAAAACGTGTGGACATTGTTTTCTTTTTGTATTTTGTTTAAGCTGAAATCTACAACCGAACATTGAAGAGATTAATTTTTTTTTTTGGATTTGATCATTTCCTGAAACCAAAAATGATCAAATGCCAATTCCCTTAATTCGTAATAAATATGTATATCTATATTTGGTATATCTATTTCTCTTCTGCAAATATGCACATAAAATTGTTGTCAATCGAAAATTTCGTACCTGTGCAATTTTGTATCTTATTGTGCTTTGTTCTGTAACAATATATTAAATGTACGCTTCCCGTTTCTCAAATAACAGATGAATTAATGCTAGAAAGCGCCCAGCTTATAAAAAGAAACTGAGTCTTTATATGACTTCCTTAACGAAAAGAACGCTGACAAGATTAGATGCAAGTCAACTCGTATTTCTTACTAACAAATTGATTAAAAAATAATTTAATATTCTTTCTCCTTCCTGTTGTGACATTTTGAACTGCTTCCCTTTCTAAGCATCTAAGATCACTGATCTGTCTTTTACCCTTTTGGTTCTTATTTTTCCAACATCGCACCCATCTGCGGCGTACTAAAGATCTTCAATCAAATCTTCTTATCATGCTGTATTTTATATCATATTCGGCTATTGACACCATCATTGTGAATTAACTATATTTTGCTAAGTATTTGGATACCAATGCGATAGGAAGCTACTTCCCGACATTTTTACATGCACACAGACGCCTTTTATACTCTTCACGAAAGTGAATAGTATTGTAAGTTTGTCATGAAGTTTGTAACACACAGAAGGAGACCACATTAAGTATATATATTTGTGATTAGCTTGAGAAGACGAGTTGATTTAGCCATGTCCGTCTGTCCATCCGTCTGTACGCGAACTAGTCCCCCAATTTTTGAGCTAGAGAACTGAAATTTTGTTCATAGATTTCTTTTTACCTTCTCAAAACGAGCTGAATCAGACCACTGGGAGGGGTACTCCACATTCAAACACCAAGGTCAAATTAATGTGTTGAATACTTTTTTTGCGCAATTTGTTGGTCAAAACATGTTTATGGTTTTAAAGAAGAAATCATAAAATCAAATGGAATTTGCTATGAAAAGCAATTGTATACTACACACATATGATATGATACAGGGGCCTGGCATCTATTGACGGTATTCTGGGTCTTCTTATGTACAGGCATTCCCTGAGGTTTTATCTGGCTTATCCTTTATCTTTGGAATAAAGCAAGAAAAATAACTCCATGCATAACAAATGTAAGAAATATTTTATCACATATATTGCTTCAATGTTTCTTCAGAAATAGTTTTTTAAAAAATTCGGAAAATAGAAAGGAGCGCTTTTGTAATTCAGTGATTACGGTCGACAATTTCTGGCCTCTTGCTCCGGACCCAACATTTAGGAAAGTCTTAGATTGCGTATTGCTCTTAGCTTCGATATTCACCATTAACCATATCGAATTAGAAGCCCCTAAACATACATATAGCTATGCCAAGATCATATTACATACCATGTACCATGTACCGAGCTTCCACAAAATCATCAACAACACTTTTAAAAACAGACTTAAAGAACTCAAAGAGAAGCATGAAATGATTTTAATATTTTACACTCATTATGAACTTACACTCCAATCGGATTCCATAAGAAATTTGTAAAACATTATTATACTTCCTTTAATTCTAATGTATAATATTGTAATATTTTATCTTATTTTCTCAATATCTCTTTATGCTTTATGACAAGAAATCTTTTGTTTGTTCATCATTCGAATAAACTCATTTGAAAGGAAAGAGGATATTCATCATCTCGGTGCGCAGTGGATGTTTAAGCCAGTAATAAGTATGTAATCCCGTTGATTACAATTATGTTAAAACGAAATCCTGTCATAAAATACGTGACACTCGTCTTGGGCATTAGAAAAAGTAATACAAACAACACAAGTACTACATGGAGCAATGGGGGACACACTTAGGTCGCATTAAAATAAATGGTTTTTTTTTTTACAGTTTTACGGCAACTTCCTTTAAATGCTTCTTCCTGTCATTCTTTCATTCTGCGAACAAAATCGAAATACATACATATGTATGTACAATATATGTAGACGTGGGTGTGTACATATATGCATTATATATGTATATTGTATATTGTATATTGTACATATGTGTATGGAAATGATTTTGCCTTTATGCTTATGAGTATGATGGGTATTATGATGTATTCATTTGATAATTTTTACGTATAATATTTAAATAAATGTTGAAAAAATCGAAATTGTTGACTCCCAAGAGTCTTGGGAACCCCAACTCCTGCAAATAAAGGATAAACAAACAAAATGCCAGCTATTCGATATTATAAAACACACACGCATTGACGTTGCCCTCATGGCACAATATCATTATCATTAGGATCATTAGCATCATCATCATCATCATCATCATCATCATCATCATCATTATTATTTTGAGCATCATCAGAAGCATCATCATTATGGGCAACGTCTTAGCTATCACCATCGTCATCGTCATCGTCATCTTTATCGTCATCGTTGTCGTTTTTTCCGATGTTCTGTGGCAGTATTTGCGTCAGCCAACGACGTTATAGTTTGGCAAAGCTGCGCTACAATAGAAACAAAATTTTTGGGCGTTGTACTACTTAACAACGCGAGCGATTCTCTTTTAGCTCCGCTTTACCTTCGCCATTGCCATTGCCACTGCCATCGCCATCGCCATAACCATCGCCATCGCCATCGCCTTGGTCTTCTCTCTACCAACAAGTTGCCGCACCCAGCTTTTGCCTTTTGCCTTTTGCATTTTACGTTGCTCGTTTCTCATTGTCAGTTTTGTTCTTTAGTGCTATTTGACTCTTTTCTGTCTTTATTTATTAGCTTCCTCATACTTACTCTCATACACCATACCATACATTTATTTATTTAAAGTAAATTTATATAAAGTTGGAAAGTTGGAAATACAATGGTAAGAACGTGTCTAATATTATATCTTTAAAGTAGTTTGTCCAAAAATTTGTAGTAAGTTGGATCATGTCTGTCCTTTGTAGTTATTCTAGAAGCTTTCTAATTTGGTGCCTATCCTTTTCGTCATTTCTTTCTTACCACTGATGAGCTCAGGTCCATCAAAGGGCTGATGCTTGACCAGTCATTTAAGCTCTTTCACTACCCTTATATTTTATATCCTATAACCAAAAGTTAGATTGCTGTGATGTCCTAAATATTGCTTTCCTATTAGCAGAAATATTTCAGAGAGTCATTGAGAACTCCATGACTGACTGAGTATCCAGAACGCTCATTTACTTCAAGACTGTTATATCTCAAAAAACAGCATTTCGAGAGAATAGCATTTAAAGATATCAATTTACTCACAAGTTGGCTAATTATAGAAGAAGTATTCTCTTCATGAAAGCTATTAATATGAAATTTACATTTACACAATCTAAAACATGATGATGAACGCATTGTCCTCAGAAACATAAATCAGAATATGTAGAACAGTGCAACTTTTCTGTAACAAACAGAATGGCATGAAACTTGCATCTAAATTAAAAAATCCAAAAACAATATAAAGGAAATTTTCGAAATGAAGTTACGAATACAACAATTTATTCATGTTTTTTGGTTTTCAGACGTCCTCACAAAAATGTATATACTAATGATCGATCTATCTTGATTTCTTTGTCCATTACGAGTATTTCTTGCTTGCCGACTTACTTTTAGAGAGCTTCAAGTTATTGTCCACACTTGCTGATAATTGTAATCGAGTTTTTGATCGGTCAATATGGGAAAGCGTTTCTGTAATTCTCAATGAAGAATCGTAAAGCGTGTGGCGACCAATAGCTCTCTTCATTAAGTCCCGCATAGATTCGCATTCTACGTTATCATCCGATTGTTGTAGACCAGACATTTTTAAGATCGAAATATAGTTCTTGCAAATAATTTTTTTTTTTTTTTTTCAATATCTTTTATATATTTCTAAACGAACATAATTTTAGGAATGAATTTTGTTGTGACTTTTTGTATATCAATAAAATTTTGATTGTTCATAGCCTTCTTAAAGTGGAAATTTGAAATATATTTTTAAAATGTTTTCAAACTTTCCCTGGGATTGTCATCACGACATAAGCAGAGCGCTCAGTAGATATAGTGATCCAGAGAGCGATGCCGGTGGTAGCGTAGCTACTGGTAAGGCCTTCCAATCGGGTACGCTTTGTGATGAAGGGAAAACATTGAACTACATTCCCAGAATATCAGGCACAAGTAAAATTATAGTTAAATAAAGAAGAAGTTCCTATTTTATTATGCGGTAAGTAAAGAGGGAGAATGGAAAGTAACTGAAATTTCAATGGGTTGCAGCAAAGATGTGGATATATGAAAGGGTTTTCACCAGCCCAGTTGGTCGAGGTGGGCTTCAACCTTTTGCTCCATATTTTGACACAAAGACCAGTTAAGCGCCGAATATTGATCTTGAGCTTTACAGTGTGCTACTGTTCACAGGAAATCTTAAATCGACAGAACCTCCTTGTTGTACTAAATATAGATTTACTAAAATACTATCGAAAAATAAAAACAGGACAAATTTTTGTTTTAAGTTTACCAAAATCGAAGCACTGTTGCTACTCGTTGCACTATAAACGCTCTCCACCTGTTATTCTAAACAGCATTCAAATCCCCCAAAAATCGTCAGTAAAATATCTAGGCTTGAATCTGGATTGGCGCCTTATTTGGTCTTTAATAGCTACTTGAAAAAGTAAGATACAAAAATTACAATTCCTTAGGACTCTTAATCTCGCTACCAACGTTACGATATACAAGTCTATAATAGTTCCATCCTGCACCTATGGCATTAAGCTCTGGGGACTAGCTGCCAATTCTACAATTAATCGCGTTCAGGCCATGCAGAACAAAGTTCTGCTGCAGATCACGGGTGCGCTTTGGTGCGTTAAGTGGGTTCTAATACACCGTTTGCCTTGGCATCCTATCAATTATGGAGCAAATCACACCAGTCGCTATAATTATGCTCTTCATGTACATAGCAATCCTCTTGATAGAGCTCTCAACTCAAATAATTGCCCGAGATGGTAAAAAAAGGCTCCACCCTTTGGATCTACGTCATAGATTTAAGAAATTAATAATGTATTTTAACTTACAACATTTCTAATTTTTGATGAAACTATCATTGACAACTTGAATGAATCCATAGATGCGATAGAATTACATATAATGTGGTGATGTTGCCTACCACGAGTTTCCTTGGTTAGTTACATTTTGCTCAATATGAACAGATCGATTCAATTTTAGAAAGCTTGCATCTTTTCATAGCTGCAAAACATATCGTCGACTATGCTGAAGTTGTAATACTCTTCATGCAGCCCTAGAAAACGGTTTACGGTTTACGGGAGGTATATGTTCCAGTAATCCTATGACCTTGAAATTCATAATAAATAAGTATCAGAAACTTATTGTGTCCAAATTTCCAGAAAATAGTAGAAAAAACAAAAATAAATTTCTAATAAGAACATGAATTAGAGTGGGGGCCTTGTGTGGGAGGTACCCCCGCTAGTAGTCCGTTTCGGTTGCTGCGTAAGGCCAAAAGAAAGCTTCGTACAAAATTTCAGCTCTCTAGCTCAAAAACTGAGGGACTAGTTTGCATACATACAGACAGATAGACGGACAGACGGACATGGCTAGATCTATTCGTCTTGTCGCACTGTCTATGGGGTCTACGATGTGTCCTTCTTTGCATTACAAACTTCATGACAAACTTATAATACTATTCACTACGTAAAGAGTATAATAATAAATTTAAAAAATATATTATTGGTTCATATTATAAGATATTAACCAAAATTATAAGTTCAGTAGTATCAGTATCAGAAGAGGGTATCTCTACCGTCCTTTTAGTAACTGGAAATTTGCTTCTGCCAAGTATCAAACGGTATCAAATACCAAATTTTGTACACTAAGTTCGTCAAAAAACTGCATAGGCTATCAATTACATTGTCTTTGTGCAGAGTGAAGTTAATAATCGTATTTTCCGTGTATTTGTGCTTTTCAGTACGGCTGGAGAATGCCATTTTCATGATGAAATCGTCAAGGTATTCAATATCGGAAGACAAGGCAGAATGCAGTCTTTGGGAAGCCAGCAGCAAGTAGCAGAAGCTATTGCTAATGATTTGGCACGAGAAAGATCAGAGGAAGCAGATATTAACGATCAAAATGAAGATGAAGACAATGATGACAGCGATGCAGATTCTATTCCTGACGAAGAAGAAGAATTAGTTGTCGAAGCAAACGCTGAATATGATGAAGATGATGACAGTAATTCTTAAACAAAGGTGACATAATGAACCAGTCGTTATTATATAACTGGATCAAAACACAATAAGAATTGAGTGTACCTTCATCGGTTCAAAGTGAAGCAGACCCAAGTACTCAAGGTATAGCTGGTGGTGAAAGTGAACCTTTTCATTTACATAGAATAGAATAGCACTCTTATTTCACACTAGATGGAAGAAAATTTCATCATCTAAACAACGTTTTTGTGCACATAATATAAAAATCGGTGGCTCCTTGCGCTGGACCATACGGGTGTAGTGCATTGGGTGATTGATTTGCTGAGTGCCGTAAGTAATTCATGCACAGATTGTCTAGACCCGCCCATATTCGACATGAGCCTTACCTGGACTACTTGGATCTTTTACAGGTGTAAAAAAATTATTAAGTAGACTGTAAATGATAGTACATTCACGAAGGCTCGAAGAACAATGTTTATTCGTAGTAAAGTTAATTATTTAAAATAAAATGAAATGTTCTTCTTCTCTTATAAATTTGCCTTTTCCAGCTATTACTTAATATTGTATGTTTCCTGATGTTTTATATCCAATATGGTCCTCAAGCTCTCTTACAATTTAATGTGAACAATTGCAATCAATCAATCTGACGATTTGTGACAAGTGTCTTTATCTTAGTGTTCTCAAATTATCGTAACATTTCATTTAAGTTTTCTGTCATATATCTAGTCATATGGTTTTATTTATCAATGGATGAAAAATTTCATATAAATTCTTAGGATTTACATACCCAAACTACCACACAACATTTTGTGTTACAGCATATATGAGATATTTATTGCTTTTGCATTACACATACGCCATGTAGCATTTATTATTATTGTTGTTATTATTATTATTATATTTATAAGCAGGAAATGTCGGTTATATATATATATATGGTACTATCTTTCTATTTTGTCCCTTTGTCTCTTCCTGGCTGACTGACTGACTGACTGACTAACAGACTCTGTCTGTCCCAATTTCTGTGCGTCTGTTTTTCATTCTCTTTCCTCACAACCTCTTCCTTATCCTTATCTTTGTCTTTGTCTGTTAATCTTGGCTTCAATGCTTTTAGCTTAAATTGCTGAAGAGAAGGAGAAAAAGTGTATGTATGAGTGGAATTGGAAACATGAATCAAAACAAAAAACACCAACGACAACGAAAGATGAGAAAAATCAAAAAACGAAAATTACGCATACGCCTCGTGGCGTTTGTTTTAATTAAAAACATAATATTTTCACATCTTATTAGACTTGACTGCGCATAATGAAAATAAGCAAAGTATATTTACACAAAATGGAACAGCAACATCATCGAAGAAAATGCAAAAGAACAAAAAAAAAAAAAAAAAAAAAAAAAAATTGAAATAAAAGGAAAGAAAAAACAAAACAATAATAATAAAAGTAGCAATGGCAGGCAAAGTGAAGACAAAACCACTTTGCACGCCTAAATGACGTTAAGTAGATTTGGCGTTTGAAGATTTTTCTCCAATTTTTTCTTTTATTCTCCTTAAAGTATCTGTTATCAACAGAACAGAACAGAACACAACAAAACAATGACAACAACAACATTTTGCCGGTAGGCAAAACCAAAACATTTCTATGCTATAAAAACAAGAAAGAAAAAGTCACTGGGGACAAATTATTGATTCGATAGTTTAAAACCTAAACATTTTCTTTATATAATTAAATTTAATAATCATATTTTTTAATGTTTAATTAATACTTTTTTTCTTTCTAAATTATTTGTATTTTTAAATAATTTTTTCCATTATTTATATAATTTTCTTACAATGTAATATAATAAATTATCACTTTACACGATCACCTCCAAGTTTTCTACGATTGACTTGACAATACAGTTTTTAAGTAAAATTAAGCAAACATAAATATTGAAGCAGCAAAGTCGACGCTTGCATTGCTCATGCTTTAGCAATTATCAATTTTTGTACCGCATATTATCTGGATTATCTGGATTATCTGGATTATCTGGATTTCCTTCGATTTGTAACTGTGAAATCACCAGATCTTTGGACGGTTAGAAGTTGTGTTCTAATTATTTCTATAAGGTCAAGTAAGCACATGTGCACTTATATTTTTGTTGTTTGTATTATGTCACTATATATATATATATTGTTGCATGGTAGTTTTTTGTTTAGTAGGGGGAAATCCGACTGGATGATTATGGTATATTGTCGCATGGGAGTTTTTTTTCATTGCTCGAAAACGGATAACAGTCAACACATATTTTCAATGCACACTGCTCACTGAAAAACCGTAGAAAAAAAAACGGATCGGCGCCGCATACTTTTTTTTTTCATTTGTTGGTGTATTCGGTCTTCGGTTTCCATCCAAAAAAGGAGCGAGCTCTCAAAAGTAAGAGTTTCTGAAAAACTAGATTGAAATCAGGTTGGTCTTTCAGTGTTGTTGTGATGATGTAGATTGAGAGAGCTGTTTTTTTTGTTGATAATTATTACACACAATTTGTTGTTGGATAATATCAGAACACACAATAAAGAGTGAGGGAGTAAGAGGTATGCAAAAGATGTGCTCTGCATGTAGTTGAGGCTACTCTCACTTACAAAGAAAGATCTCTTTTTCTATTCATAATGATACACAACAATGATGGAGCGTAAGAGTGGATCAAAAACAATTTGAATTTATTTTTTCATCAAAAGGTCCGAGTTATTCTTGATGGAAAAAAAAATGAAAAAAATTGGATTGATTCGGTTGTGAGTTCACAGAAAAACCAGAAATCAATGTTAAAAGTGTCAAAGTGTTGTCTATTATTTGCGAGCTCTGTTTTTTTTTTTTTTTTTTGTTTAATAGGGAAAAATCCGACTGGGTGATTTTTTTTGACCAAACGATCACACAATCTAGTTGGTAAATATTTTTCCGTTGTCCTCCCAACATGGTGGGACAGTGACAAGTGCTGTTACATAAAGGAAAAAGTCCGTTGTGTCAGGGAGATATAAAAGAGCTAGGTTCGAAAAAAATGGGAGCATGGATCATGGATCCGGGAGTTACGGGAAGTTACTGGCGGCGCGTGGCGGATTCTCCTCTGTTTGATCAAATTTTTCCTTTTTGTGTTGTGCAAGTTATTCCTAAATTTTAGTGGTGCGTATTTTTTTTTTTTTTTATTTTTATTTTTATTAATTTTGTGTTGTGCAACAAATAAAGAACAAAAAAGGAGGAGAAGAATGTAAATGTTCAAAAGAAAAGTAAGCTGTGTTTACCGGTGAGTACCTGTGAAGTTGTGCTATATGCATTAAAGAGCTCTTTTGATGATAGGCGTAGGGTACTTAGGTCATTGTGTTTTTTTCTTATGATTTCAACAAAAGGTTTTTTTTTTCCCTTTTTTATTTATTTATTGAAACACTTTGTATAACACAAAGTCTGACAATAATGTAGCAATCTTAAAGGGTACTAACGGGAGCCTATAATTAAGCTGCCGTTGTCCGTCCGACTCCGGCTACATCTCATGAATCGTAATAGATAGACAGCTATAATTTTCAAGAATATGTATTTCTTTTGGCATAATAACATATAATAAAATTAAAAAATTAAAATAAATTTATATAATT
Organism: Amiota albilabris; assembly: GCA_037040105.1. Taxonomy (NCBI): domain Eukaryota; kingdom Metazoa; phylum Arthropoda; class Insecta; order Diptera; family Drosophilidae; genus Amiota; species Amiota albilabris. The sequence continues at coordinate 86,282 of JBANCV010000038.1, forward strand.
GAAAGGGTTCCCATACAAGAAATGTACCCAAAAGAGTATGCTATACTTTCTTATTTTGCAACTACTCAAACCTCATCACTTGCACCAACTGTATGTGATCATTTATTCCATACATCGAAACAAAGATGCGCTGAGTTGCATTCTTTAATGGTCATTTCTTTTATATTCAAATGTCGTAAAATCAAGTATGGTCACTGAAACATACAGCAAAAGAAGTACACAATATCCACGGAATCCTCCGTTTGCGGGTCTCAATCGTACTTGGACGGTTTTTGTTTTTTTGTATGAATGATCATTGATTGAAGAAGATACAGGATATTTAAAAAACAAAATAAACAGTTTTTTTTTTGCCAGTTTTGCCCCACCCTAATATGAATGTAGTATTTAAGTTTCAAAATATTTAAATACGGAATTTTTAAGATACTCAGGGTTGTATTTTCGATTGATTGAACTAGGCACTGCAACCCTCAAGTATATTTTTAAAGGCATTCCAGGTTTTCCTGGTATTTCTGGTATTTTTGTCTTCAGACAAACACTGTCACTTTGAGGCGTAAATTTAACAAAAATGGAATTAAATGAAATCGAGATTGATTTCAAGAAAGCTAAAATTCAACATTACGTTAAACTTATTAAAGAAAATGAAGATGTCATTTTGGAAATAGAGGAAGAAGAAGGCTTGCCACCACCATCGAATATATGTGTGAGATATACTGATGGACCCAAATTGCTTTGGGATACCATGGCCGAAAGTTTGATGCAGTTGGAGTTAGATCGACTGTTGCGTCATAAGTCACAAATGACAGAAGGAGAATACGAATTTAATAGATGGAATATGATGCGGTCTCTACTTAATGTACTGAAAAAGAAGGTTGGCAAAATACGTGTGAAAAAAGCTAATTTGGAAGTTGAGCTGGAAAATGCAAAAAACAAAAAAAAAAAAAATGGATGCGTGCTTAGAAAGAGTTGCGACATGAACATATGATCGATTTGGCAAAGTCATAAGCGAGGAGATTAGAAGCAATATCAATATACATATGAATTTCTTCATTTTTTATTTATTTATTGTATTTCATTTCCTATGACATCAATTATATGAACATCGTGCACGCCATTTTATTTTGTTAATGGTACATGGACTAAATCGTGTACCCGTTTGAAATTACAGTACATGTCTATTAGAGATATAGGTATGTATGGCAGCCATTCACAGAATGAGAACAATGCAACTAATGTGAATGGCTGCAGTGTGCACGAAGGTACTCAAAATCAGGGGTTGCAAGCCACTCTAAATATCGTAGCGGTTCAGTTCAGTGCTTCGAACTACTTAGACGAAACTTGTACCGGTTCAGAACCGGTTTGCAATCCTGCTCAAAATGCTATATGTCTCGCATAATTTTTTTTATTATTACATTGGTTTGCATTGGTATTTGTACATTGTTAGCCTCATCAGATATTTAGTCAGTTGTTACGAGTATGATAGCAATATCTGGTGATTATGGTGACTGATACATCATTATAATATTACATACAATACATTCAAGCATTCAATGTAAGTATGCGCAGGTGTAAAAACCATAAATTTTGTGACAATTACGATTCTTATTTCTGAATGGTTTCACATAAATGACGTTGAACTTGTGGTTAGTTCTTCTTATTGATACACTGCTCGCCTCTTGAATAGTACACCCCAACATAATTTTTCCCGAAACATCATATTTTTCAATATAGGGTTCTTAGAGACTTAATTTCTTAACTTATAAATGACGGAATATTTACATAGTTTTGTATTAAATATAGCAAAATATAGTTAGTTATAGCGAGTAACAAATAAAAACAAAAAAAAAAAAAAAATATTAAAAATACTTTTTTGTAAACTTTTGTGTGTTCAACATTAACAATATTTTGATTTTACTCTTCACTCAGTGAATAGTGTTATAAGTTAGTAACACACATAAAGCGATATCCGATATCCCCATAAATATGCATATAACATACTTGTATACACACCAGACATCGCGACAAGTAGATTTAACTATGTCCGTTCGTATGTATTGATAGCTAAAATATCTTTTTACTTGTCGGAATCAGCCATATCGGACCACTAGGAGGGGTACCTCCCATACAAAACCAAATTCAAGTTCATGTTCTTATTAGCACACTTTTGTTCTTCTCTGTGTTATCGATTTGGACACTATGTAAAAGTATCTGACCCATATTCATCAACCATGTAAATTTCAAGACCCTAGGATTACTGGATCGCATAGCTCCCTTACAGTATATATTCTGACTCTATCCTAATCTAAATATAACCTTTTTTTCTGGATTTTTAGAACCGAAGTACCTATTGACAATACTTTACACATAATTAAATATCCTATCTTTTATAAAATAAACTAAGTCTCTAAAACATCTGTATTGGAAAATATGAGGTTTTTAAAAAAAATTATGTTGGCGCGGAGTGAATTTTGGCATTGTAGCAAAAAATTATGATCTACGAAGCCTTTACAATCGAGGTGATGTATGCTATTTTTAGTCTAGAATGTTAGATCTACAATAATATTGAGACCATTTGTCTTTTTGTCTGCACCATTTTCATTTTATTTTATTGAGAAACTTCTGAGCATACTATCCTATCCTGTTGGTTTTGTTCATAAATCCTCAGTTCTAGAACAAGTTCTTCGCTCGCATATTTCATACACAAAAGATCAAATAATTGTGGCATGATAATTTGTTTCATTTTAATGGTTTTTGCTGGAGCACTTGCAAAGCCTTCATAGAAACGCGCAAGCAGTACATGCATACAATTACCCTTATTTTGCTCATAACTTAGGTGAAGCCTAAAGCAATATTTCGCATATCTAAAAAATTGCTGCATATGATTTTCATCATATAGAAAAATTTAATTTATATCCCAATTTAGATTTTTCTTTTTAATTTTAATACACTTCATTGTGATGTCAAACATGCATAATACTATTGCATTTGGAATTTAGTCTGATATTTGTAACGCCTAGTAAAGCAAGTACATACACAACCTTCTGAAATTATAAGATCTACAATGGGCAAGGTTATTATAAGTTGTTGATATTTTACAATTTTACAATATATAATAAGAAGATATATTGTATATATCATATATTATTCTCTTTATTTCCCATGTATGAAACAATCTTAGTCTTACCGACATTTGAAAGAGTATAGAGCAAAAGTATAAACCAATTAACCGATACAAATTTTTTTTTAACTCAAGAACTCATGATTTCATTGTAAAATTTTTATATGATTTTCATATAAGTACAAACAGTAGTACAAACAGCAATTCAAAATTCTCTGATATTAAGAGTATACAAATAGTAATACATTAAGATATTAAGGAAGTATAGTATAAATGATATATGTAGTTTATGTGAAGTGCATGTTAGCTTTGGTGAGGCCAAAATTAGAACCTTTTTATTTTATAGTATTTTCCTTTAAAGAAATAGAAATACAAACAAAACGAAATTAATGTAAAGATCAAACATTTGTGCTGTAGGAAATATTACATCAACAACAGCAATGACAGTACACAACAATTCATAGGAATCAAATAGAGGAAAGTCAGATGGTATAAACAAAGGAAAACTATATAGGATAATCTAAGGATGAATGAATTATATGGGTGGGTGGATGTTTGGGTGGTTGGGTTGTATGCTTGGCCTTTGTGTGTTGAGCAACAAAGGGCGCCCTAGGCTGGCGGCAATGAAGCAAATAAACAATGACAATAAGGTTATACAAACATATTCCCAGCACACAAATAGATCAGATCTACTTACTCATATACATATGTATTCATATATAAATATATGTAGAGACAAACTCATAAACATATGTATACAAATTCAATATACTTACATACATACATGTGTATATGGTATGTATAAAATGTTTGTGAGCAGATTTTAATATAAAATGAATAAATAAATCAATGAAACTGAAAGTAAATATGTACAATCAAAAAAATATTCAAATTCAATTTACTGAATAAATTTCATTAAAAATTATTTATAGATATATGTGTATGTACAATATAAATAACCGATATTTAAACAATATTTCATACTTCACTTAAACTTTGTTTTTCTTGTTTTAAATTTTTGTTTTTTCCAAAATCCAATAAATGCATTAAACGAAAATAAATAAATAAAATTTCAATTGAAATTATGAATGGAAATTGCCCTATTGGTTTGAATTAAAAATTCGAATTCAATTTTAATTTTCAACTATAAAACCAGTTAAAAAGTCATAATAATTTCACGCTATACGTATAAACAAAATTAAGTAGCATAATTATTTTAGCGATTCGGCAACCTTTGCCGTTGGGAAGCTTGTTATGACTTCTGCTGACATGATCGTCAACCACATGTGACTGCTCGTATAAATTGCTATTCTTACTTCAGCAGACAACACTGTTGATACTTCTTAGACTGATTGTTCAAAATACGTTGGATTTGATGCATGATTGGTTAAACAAATGAAGCATTCCCACGTAACATTATCAACTAGGAGAGACGAGTGCCCCAGAGTATCAATAGGCCAGCCTTTTATTCCCATAAGCAATAGCGATAAACATCTTGGAATACATTTGGGAAAAATTGAAATAATTGCATACAAATTTGTCATTTGTGTGAAACGATTTTCATTTATGGTAAAGAAAACTTTTATACAAATATAGTAGGAATCGAAATCTATCAGAAACAATATGCATGGAAATTATAAATGCATTAAAACCCGAATGTCAGATTTAGTCCTGTCAATGGAAGTCCCGGGGCCCCTAACAAAGTTCTTTGTTAAGATCAATTTTATGATTACAGAAAATGTGTTAAAGATTCTTCATTTTCTCAGAGTTTGATTTTTTTCTTTTGTCATAACCATAAAATTTTAATGGCTAAATTTCTAAGAAAATTTGTTTTTCGAAATTGTTTTATGAAGATGAAGCAAAAAAAAAACAGAAAACAAAGCATAAAAGAATAAACGACAATAAAATACACTCAAAAACTATTCAATTTCATATATGAATGTTGTAGAAATTAGCAAAAACAGAGGAGAAAGAAAGAAAGAAAAGAAAATACTCGCGTATATGGTCCAGACACGGCTACATACAAAATAAAAGTAAGAAGCGAGGAATAAAAGTAAGAGCAAAAAATTCTTACATATGTCCGGAATGTCCGATTAACTATCCAAGGATTGATGAATAAACCCAATTCCAACAACAAACAGAAAGACAGATCCACATTCCGACAGACAACAGACAAGCAAAGCAAAAGTTGTTTATGACACATTTGCGCTGATGACATAAAACCATTTACGATTTCAATCAGAACAAGAAACAAAACTTGTGATACAGTGAAGAGCACAGAGGAAAAGAGAAAATGGACACGTAAGAATAATAGTAGGTGCTAACGGAATGTTAAATGCTATGGATGAAGGTGGTCATTGTTTTGATGATATGTTTGTTAGGTGGTATCCTCAAATAGTTGAGAAAGTCAATATATTATATATGTTGTAATTGAGTCAATATACCTATGTATGTTGTCTATAATAATGTCACTTCAAATGAAACAAAACAATATCAATATAGGACAAGTTATTAATTGTTATTTTATGGATAAATCCCTGTACTTTGTTTGCGCTTGACTTAGAGATTGTAATTAATATTATACACAAAATCATATATAATTATAATTTCAAAAGAAGAACAACGCACTTGCTTGATTGCCACATTATCACCTTATCGTGGTAAGAGAACTCAATAGATGCCCGTGACTTCGAAGAGTCAATTAGATATCTGTGTGATGGAGCACTTTTCTATTCTATATTATTTATCCAAGACAGAATAACTTGCAACATCAAATTAAAAATGACAACAACATAAGAAAACCGTAATAACGGTACGAGAATACGTATACTTATTTATCTATTGTAAAATCGGAAATGATGGTAAATTATTAAAATATTTTACGACTGAAGAATCACATAAAAAACTTCACGTGTTTTTGTTGTTAGTGTCTATGATTTTGTCATTTTATATGTGTACTACACATAGTCAGTCAACTTAAGCTTAGTTTCCAATTGAAGAGTACAATTCAGTTGAGTGAATAATACAAGAAACATTTTGAGAATCATGCTGACTATTTTTTTTATAAATATTCATAAATTTTGCAAAGATGAATTGACTTAAATTTTGATATTTTCTTTTTTAAATTGAAATTTTTAAATATTCCATTTAAGGTTCGTTTCAGGGTTATAATGTCAAAAGATTTTTTTAAATGTTTTATAAAGCAATGACCGAATGCTAACACAATGTTCTAATGAAATGATGACTCACTCTCTAATAACAAGAATAACATACGACGGCTTGTCTGGAGATAACGGGACTTTTGTTATGGTATTTTTTGTGAAATCCGGCTGTTTCATGCGTATATGCGTATATATTGTAACAACTTCGATTAAAGGAACAAATCAATAAGCAAAATAATAATAATAACCAGAAAGAAGTTTATCTACGATTATGTCATAGATGTAATATTCTTCACGCATCCCCTAGAAAACATTTTTGACTACGCTCCTGTGATTGAGCATAGAGAACTTAAACAATATTAATTTGACTTATGTTATGGTTGGTGGCCTCTGAAGCCTAGAGGTAAGCGCGCTAGACTACTACCCCGAAGGTCGCAGGTTCGAGCCCCATCATTCTTAAAATTCCTAATCCCAACAATACTCCCTACAAGCATCTAGTGTGTTCTAATTTCGCTATGATCAATAAATATTTTGTTGAAAACATTTACCGTGTGTGGTAATTCATCATCATCAATGGCCATACAACCCAGGGTGGGTCTTTGCCTGTTGTAACGTCTGCTTCCAAATGGTTCTGTCTTTCGCATGAGTTCTCCAGTTTCGCAGATTTAAAATATTCGCATCATCATCCATCTAAGTTTTGGGCGACCTTTTCGTCTATTAGTCGTCTATATGTAGCGCGCAGAATTTGTTGTGGTGGGTATTCTTCGTCTTCTCTAATTATATAGCCAGCCCATCGAAGTCTTTGTATTTTGATGGTGGAGATAATGTCAGGGCTATTATAGAGGTTTCTGAGCTCATGATTGAAACGTTTACGCCTTCCTCCTCCAACATAAACGGCACCGCAGATGTGACGTAGTATTTTACGCTCAAATATGCTTAGTTTTAATCCATCGTGTGGATAATAACACACTCACAAAATTCGTGTGGGTATAACAACCCATCATACCATAATGCCCTCATTATCTGCAAGGCCTCCCTCCGCGAGAGTACTTTGGCAAATTGGCAAATAAATAAAAATTTGTGAACGAAAGAATATAAATATATTAACTCTGCAAAGCATTAACAAAATTATATGAAGTTTTATGATGCCCATGAGATGTCAAAAGATCTTTAAACAATTTTTTTTTTTTTTTAATTTTATTTTATTTTTTTTTCAACATAAACTCACCTGAAAAAAAGTAATAAATTTTCCAACAACCCAATAAAATGTATGTTGATTCAAGGATGATTTATTGTTTGGTTTATTAAACATCAATGCGTGGTCAAAAGTACATACGATTCTTCCCATAAGCATTAAGAAGTACATTTCATAAATACTTCAAAATATCCTACATTGTATAGTATAGTATTTATTTATGAAGAAATCGCTGGCATGATGATGATTTTATAGATGATCTTTATTAGTATTCTGATATGATTGAAGATCTCAATGCAATATGAATTGAATATTTGTTTAATACTATTTTCAATAATAAAATCAATTCGAACCATTAACAAATTTATTTAACTATATTTTTTCTGAAAGTCATATAAATTTCGAATAAACTGAAAGTTGTGGTTTTTTTTTTGTCGTATTTATTTCATTGAAACAAAAAAAAAAAAAAAAAAAAAAAATGCTGTTATTACTGTATTATGATTATTATTTTCCCTTTTTTCTGTTTTATGTTTTTCCTTAATCATAATTTTGTTAAAGTGGAGCATCCCCAAGGAACATAGTTTTTCTAGTAAATGAGCAACAAAAGTGAACAAAGTAACAAATGTTGCTTCCATGGCTAACTGCCTATATATACTTATGTATGTATGTATATCCTACTCTCTCTCTCTCTCTCTCTCTCTCTCTGTATGCATGTTTAAGTGTGTGTGTGTGTGTGTGTGTGTGTGTGTGTTTGCATGTATTCGTATCATTTTTATACTCTTCATGGATTGAATAGTATTATAAATTTGTCATGAAGTTTGTAACAGACAGAAGGAGAGATCGGACAACCCATAAAACATATATGTACAATACATATATTCTTGATCAGCTCGATGAGACTAGTTGATTAAGATATGTCCGTCTGTCCGTCAGTCCGTCTGTATGCATCCATACAGTTTTTGAACTAGAGACCACGAAGTTTTCTGCACATTTGTTTTTATTCAGCCGAGAAATCCAAATTCAAATTCATGTTCTTATTAGAAAAACTTTCTTGTTTTTGAAATTTTTGAACGAATTTGGACACAACGTTTCTGACCTATCAATCATGTAAATTTCAAGACCCTAGGAAAACGAGTTCGCAAAGCTCCCATGCAAATATTGCGGTATCAATGTTGAAACGCAGTATGTATGTAGACTGATTCTACCTTAAACATAAGTCAAATTAATATTGCAATTAGAGTGCCGTAGGAAAACATGTTTTCTAGGGAATGCGTTAAGAGAATTACAGATTCGGCATAGTCGAAGTTAACCTTCTTTCCGCTTTCTATTATTTTTTGTTGTTAGTCCTTGTTCGTATTGTTTGTTTTTTCCAATCTATGAGTAGAGTATAGAGTATCCCATTGTTTTTCAGTTAATTGCTCTACAAACGTTTTGATTTAATATACAATATCTTATAAGGATATCATCGCAGCGCATCGCATCAAATTCTATCACATCACATCGCATCATATCTTTTCTTGTTTCTATCATTTCGAGTCATTCATTTTGATATGTTCGACAGTTTGAATGTCCTTTTATGTCCAGCACAATAAAGGACAACGAAATGAACAACTACAGCAATAGCAATAGCATAAACAAGAGGAGCAGGAGCAGGAGCAGGAGCAGGAGCAGGAGCAGAAGCAGCAGTAGCAATACATAGAATGAATATTGTCAATATACCGCATCGAATCATTATATTGGTTAAAATCGATTCAAATGGGAATGTTCGTTGTCGCCTAAGGAGCAACGCTCGTACAAACTTCAAACAAATGTCAATTTCTTATTGTTGTCATCCTTCAGTTTAGTATCTTCTTACACATCTGCTGGTTCCAGCGAAATTGATTCACTTATCTGAAGTTTTGCTCTGATAAAAGATGTAACAATTTCCGTATTTTTGTTTTTGTTTTTCTTCCTTCTTCTTTGTTCCTTTTAGCTCCAATGTTTTCTTTTTTCATGTCATTTATGTTTTTGGCAGCTTTTCATTTTTGGGGGAAATGGGCTGACACAATACTATAAATAGGGAGATCAAAAATCTCCTCTTCCACATCGTCATCGTCAACGTAAAGGCAATAAAAATTGTATTACTGTAATTTTAAGTGGGTCAAGTTTAATACGATTTATTTTGTATTATTATAAGTGTATTTTCTTTTTATGAGTATAATATTTTGCTGTTTTCTTACCTTTGGTTATTTCCAATACTAATATCCTCCAGAGGGCGCTCGATGTGTGTAATGTCAGAACACTCATAAGTGACTTCCTCTAAAATGTTTACAGTCAAATTTTTGCCATAAGAAGAACTCATCTACGATTTGTGAAACATTTTCACAGGTATAAGTTATCTACGTTGAAGGAATCACGCTCCATTTGGAAAATGTTTCCAGCATTTAGGAGAACTAACTAGACTCGGTTCTGGATATTCGATTGCAGATGTTTCGTTAATAATCATCAGTAAAGTAAAGCTAAGTTTATTATGTGAAATTACTTGAACAAGCAAAACTGCTATGAAAAGTTCGTCAACATATAGGCGAGTCATCACTTCTATGCAATAAGTACTTTGATAAGCAATAAAAATTATCGCGAATGGAAACATTTTGTTGTGATTAGTTCCAACCAGTCTTAAGAACTTCAAGTTCAGGTCTTTGTGGTTAGTGACTTATAGGCAGGCAATTTGACTGCAAAGCTTCTCTGGAAATTTGATGCTGATTCTTTTTACATACTTCAATGAATGCAATGAATGCAATGAATACAATGAATGCTTTTCTATGCAGCACATGCACCAAGTAGTCTTCCTCTTTCTTTATTTATGCACGAAGAAAAGTTGAATCGCGGTTGTGTCAATCCAAAAGAAATATTTGTTTTTTTTTTTTTTTTTTGTTGCGGTTCGGGAGGTCGAAAATGCCTTTGCATCATCAAGGGTGCCGTCGCACCTCCGGTATGTGATGTGCCACTAAAAACAACCCCCCCCCTTTTAGAATAAGTGTCCACCCTGAAACTGCTTTCGCATAACTTCAAGGTGGTATACTCTTCTGAGTTCTGGCTGTAGCACCTACGTCCAGATCCCGCTTCTTGCATCTTAAAATCTTTCCAGTGTAGTGAGCTACTAGTGTCCAGTTGTGCCCACTCTGTTTCCTAGCCCTTCGTGCTCTTGTTGCCATCTATCCCATTCAAAGAAAGTGTGATTCGTATCGTCTACTTCTGCGTCCCCATAGATGCAGTTTGCATTTACCGCTTTCCCTATTCTGTGCAAGTATTTTCGGAAGTAGCCATGTCCTGATAACAGTTGTGTGATTTAAAAGTTAACGTAATCCCACTGTCTACTTAGCCTTGGATTCACATCTGGGATAAGTTTAGCTGTCCATCTGCCTTTTGTTTCTGCAGCCCATCGCTGCTGCCACAGCTGTATGGATTGCGCTCTGACCGATTGTCTTGTTGCGTTTGTCAGATTGTCTTTCTTTAGCATCCATATTTTCTGCCTCTCCCTTGCAAGGGATGAGGTTACCCGAAGAGCTGCCGTCCTCTGTATTTTGCCCAATACTTTTCTTCTCCTTTCCACTTTCAATGCATCAGCCCACACTTCGCTTCCATAAAGCATTATCGATAGCGTTGTGTCAAGAAAAAGCTTTCGCCTACTAGCAAGTGGTCCTCCGCAGTTTGCTATCAGCCTCGTTAGAGAGCTTGTCACTCTTGCTGATTTTTCTGCTGCATGTTGAATTTGTGCCCAGTATGTCAGCTTACTGTCGATTTTTACACCCAGGTAATTTAGTGTCTTTGAGGTCTTCATTGTTTGCGAGAATACCAGCATTTCCATTTCGAGGGGTATGTGTTTTCTCGTAAGAAGCACAAGTTCTGTTTTATCGGCTGCTAAACAGAGACCATGTGACTCTAGCCATGTTTGCGTTCTTATAATTACTTGGTTAAGCATGCTTTGTAATGCTTCGAGGTTTCGCGCCGTTATGACTGTTGCAATATCGTCTGCGTAGCCCACTAAGTAGCACTCGTCGGGCATATCTATCCTTACATTCCACAAATCTGGGCCTAGAATTGAGCTGCGCCTGCCGTTATCTGCTTGTTTCGTTGTACACTGCTTGTGTCATAGATAAGTTCCTGATCTTTCAGGTAGCTTCGTACCACATTCATTATATAGTCAGGTGTTCTATTTGTATTAATGTTATGTATAAATTCATACTTCAAGTTGTTCTCTTATAGTTAAACTACGGACTTGCGATGAACAATTAGCTCGCGTTGTTAAATAGCTTCATTTTGCATAGTATAAAAAAAGGACCCCAGCCGCGTCTGTCTGTCTGAACGCGACTATCTCAAAAAAATACCAAACAGATTGTCGCTCGGTTCTCACCAATGAAGAGCAATCAACAACAATTTGCGCATTAAAATTCAAATTAATTAATACTAATTTTATATAAATTCTACTATTTTCAAGCACACCATATACTAGTGCCTAAGAAGAGTAAGCTTAGTGTTGTTTGTGTGAAATTTAGTTAAAGGATACAACGAAATTTCAAACTTAAAATTGATCCAATTAACTTTAACCAAACAGAACATAATCTTAAAGAGGCAATAGATTTATCTGTGGCCTATCAAGAACTCATTGCGCGAATTGTACAAAAGCATAATCTGCCGCCGCCAAAAAATATTTGGCTTCGATACGTAGATGGACCTAAATTGCTTTGGGATTCAATGGATAACCAATTCATCTACTTTGAAGTACAACGCCTGTACCGTGACAAAAGCGAACATGTCACAGACAGACTACGAGTTCAATAATTGGAACATAAGACGTGCTGCCTGTGAAGTCTAGAAGAAAAAATTGGAAGAAGTCTGTGAATTAATATGTCATTTCGAAGCTGCACTAGAAAACGATATGGTATCTGATTCTGTTGATATATACTTCGAATCTCTGAGTGTTGATTTAGAATCAGAAGGCGGATATTACACGGATCCCACTTATTAACTGACCCCCGTTGGTCGCAGCACAGCTACCATCCACATTTGCTTCTTCCTCCATTTACTTCTTCATGTTGAGTTTGTTAATAGGAGACCATCTCCCCCTTGCCAGGAACTTATTGAGCAATGATCTGTGTGTAGCCCACCGCCCCATTTTAGGTCAGTTTATAAAAACTTCTACAAAAAGGGAGGACCACACCTGCCTCCAATGCTGCAATATAAGTAATGGTAATTGCTGGTTATATATATAAATAGTATTGTCAACTGGAGGACACACATAGGTAATAGTCGAGCTAAATAAAAAAAAGCTCTACTGTCTTCTGAACAGCAGAAGCAAACTAACTCAACAACGCAACAGACTAATCGTATACTAGCAAATCGTAGCGACCTCCTGGTTATATGGAATACAAGTAGTGGAGTATAGTAGCAAAGTCACGCACCAAACAGGTCCAGACCATGCAAAACAAAGCCTTGCATCTTCTCATTGACTGCCATTGGTTTCTTCGCTACTCATTACTATAAAGCGGCATCTCTTTTAAACCCCGCATTATAAATTCACGTACCCAATAGCTGTAATACTCTTCACGCATTCCATAGAAAACTTTTTTTGTATGGGAGATGAATATGAATTAGAAACTTATTGTGTCCAAATTTCAAGATGATAGTATAAAAAAAAAAGTGGCCTGATTCGACTGATTTCGAGAAATGTGCTGTGTTTGGTAAAAATAAAGCTTCGTACAAAATTTCAGCTCTCTAACTCAAAACCTGAGGAACTGGTTTACATATATACATACATATACACACAGCCAGACGGATATGGCTAGATCAACTCATCTTGTCAGGCTGATCAAGAATATAGATAGTATATACTTTGTTAGATTAGATTAAGTTTTTAAAACTCCTAAACTCAGTTATTACATGGCTACAAAATGACAATGCAACATCAAATACAACTTAAGAGTCGGTCAGCTTATAAAAATGCTTGCTGATCTATATTATGGTATACATATGTAGATACTACGGATTAAGCCATATAGAACATTAAGGCAATGTAAGTCTCGAAGTTCCTTTCTCCTTTGGTAGATAAGTGTGCTAAATACTTTTGAATTGTTTTTCTCATAGGCCTCATAGGCAGTTACTTATTTGGATAATGGAGAACTAGGCATGTTTTTTTTATTTAAATTCTAAATAGTTTGCTTCATTCTCAATCAAATTTTCTGCAATAAAAATGAAGAATAAATGAATTAAGTACATGAAATCAAATTTAATAGATTATCTACTCATGGTAGAAAAATATTTACATAAAATAAAATTAATATACATATAATATGTACATATGTACAAAAAAAAAAAAGGCAACATATACAATGACATCACAAAGCAAAAATTAATTTTGGTTTTTTCTTACGTATGTTATTTTTTTTTTCTGTTTTTTTTTTTTGCGTTTTTCTTTTATTTTTGGTTTTAACCAAAGTTAAATTGAAATAATCGACGACGATGAAGACTATGATGACGATGTCGAATCGCCTACGCAAGCAAAGCCTTCAAAGTCTTTAGTAAGATTGGAGATTAGTTAGTTGCTTGGTTGGTTGTTAGTTCGTGTCACTAAGAGAATTCAATGAGCTCGATCACTATGGATGTGGATGCTGTGGCAATGGCTTCGGCTTCATCTGGTGGCTTGTGCTCTTTACTCGATGCCTTTGACTTTAGCACGATTGGCTTCAGTTTGCTTGGATTTCACTTGAATAAATTAAATAATAAGTTATTGTATTTGGTAAAAGAACAATTTCAAAAGTATCTACTACTTATTAGAATTTACTCACTCACCTGTTATTAATACATCAGCATCTTGATATTGTTTATCTGGGGTAATGCCACCATCATCATCGCCACCACCATCCACAGATGTAATACTGGACAGTCCAGCAACATGCGCATCACCAGATTTGGCTGCATTATTCAACTGTACTTTCTTGCGTAATTTACGCAAATAGGCAGCTTTGTATTCTTCACTGGGTTTCCCTCCAGCGCCATAACTGACCTCAAGAACCGTTAATGGTATAACGGTTGATGAGACGGGCACAAGATCTAAAATGATATTTGGAAATGAATTTACTCAAACACACACACACACACACACACACCAAAAACACAATAATTTACAAACTACCTGCTTCATATTTTTCTTGTTCGTTGCGTTTATATAACATGGGTGAACTAAGTGCGCAATGCCAATTGCACAGAGCCACAAATAAAAGCAAAAGCGTTGTCAATGTAGTTAGTGTTGTTGCCATATTGAGCACTGCTCCGGTGCAAATCTAATAGTAAATATAATATCAAAAACTGTTTTGTTGTTTGTTATGATGGTCTCAACTAAAGCGTTTCAAAGTTTCCAACATACTAAACTTAAACAATAAAGAAATAAATAAATAAATGAATAACAAACAAATCAAAACAGTGAACGACTGACGTCTGTGGCTGGTTGCTCTTTGGCTTGTATCAGCGCGCGGGCGCGCGAGCATTTTTTGCATTACCTTTTATGTTAAAAAGTGAGAGGCGGCGGCCTCGTCTGCGCGAGATATGCCATTGCCGTCCGTTGCTCGTTTGGTCAGGCCAGGCCAAGCCATTAGTTAAACTATGGACACCATTTAAACAGCGGGCTGCAAAAGAGTTTTTGCACAATATAAAAAGAAAAACCAACATTCAAAATACAATTTCCTATTACATATGAAACACATAATATTACATACATATTTCTATGTTTACTGAGTATGGAAGAATATAATTTGCCACAATTGATAAAACTAGAAACAAAACAAAAAGTTCGGTAATTCTGCAAATCAAAGCAAAGCTGGCCGTCCATCATCACCCAACCACACACATGCCATATAAACTGAATAGCACATGACCAAATGACCGGAACTACAAATTGTCATAAAAAAGCGTCCTCTGTTGTACCCAAAAAGCGCCACCTATTACGGCGTTAAACAATGAAAACCAAAAAAAAAAAAAGACGACGTTGAAAAGTATAAATATTTCTCGGCTTCGTATTCTAAATACTATTTATGTGTGTTAGTTTGGTTGTTCACTTATTCTATATATGAGCGTCGTGCGTCGTGTATGTGTGCATGTGTGTGCTTGCTTTGTGGTGTTGAACGTCGAGTTGTATGTTTGGTCTTTGTTTGTGTCTTTTGCTTTTGCTTCAATTACTAGAACGAACACACGCTACGGAAATAAAAATTAACAGTGAAAAATTCACCGTCACTCACTCATTCAGTCAAAGTCAGTTCGGTCGGTTGGAGTAAAGTTGAATTAACTACACAAAATTTTCAATTCGATTCAATCCAATTCACAACAATACCAACAACAATAAAGTGCATTTTTTTTTTTATATAAATAATAAAAAAAAAGGCAAGCAATCTAAGGGGCTTCTTCGCACATCAAAAGTAAAGTAATCTAAACTTAACTAATAAACAAGTAATACATATACATAGATAGAAAGTATTGAAAGAGAAATAGAAGAAATTGGAAAATTAAAGTGTCCAACGGGGAGGGGAAAAAAAAACAAAGAACGAAAGAAAATAATTTTGGAATCTTTCTGCGGCGGCGGCATTGCGTTGCGTTGCAAGCTATGCAACTGTATACGTGTGTGTGAGAGCGAGTGTGCATTTCTTACTTGAAGCAACTATACTTTATACTATCTACTCCGCTTTGGTTATTTATATGCATATAGTGAAGTCTCTAATACAAAAAATAAAAAACTAACAAATCTGAATATATTTTTATTTATTTATTATTATTATTTTTTGTTTTTAGTTTGCTTGTTGTTTATTCCACAAAAAAACATTAAGTGCTGCCGGACACAATTGATGAAGACAAACGGAAGCCACAACAACAAGAACAACAAAACCCTAATATAAAAGACTGCAAATCATATATAAAAATAAATAATAAAAATTAAAATTTTATTACAAATTTCTATATAAAACTGCCACCACAGAAATCTGATTGATTTGATTTAATTGGTTGATAGAATTCAAACTCGAACTCTAACTCGAATTCACTGGATCACAATTGAATCAATTAAACTAAATAATATATTTAGTATAATAATACTTATAAAGTGTTAAATAATAAAAACAATTGGCAGAATTTACTTAGTGCAGAATAATAACTATAACAATACCTTCTTGGATTAGCATCAACAGCAGCATTAGCAGCAGTGGTACGAAAAATAATATTAATACTAATATAAATAAATATAGTCGTCATACTGGAGTCCACAACGGAAACATCATCGTCGTCGGCGTCGTCATCATCGACAACAACAGCAACAACAACACCCACACCACCGTGTCCACCGTCACTATCACCAGCTCCAGCTTCAGCAGTAGCACAATCACCCCCACCACCACCACCACCACCTCCACCACCAGCAAGTTCAGTGGCAAATTCAACCACAACGACAACGACAGCGTCCACCAAAAATCATCTACACTACAACAAGATGACAACCGTTTTTATAAATTCAAGTAAATGCCCAAATATGCTGAAGTTAAAAGGCAATTGTCAATGGGTCAAATTGAATGTGGGTGGCACATATTTTCTAACCACAAAAACAACTTTATCACGCGACCCAAATTCATTTCTATCACGTTTAATAAAAGAGGATTGTGATTTGATTTCAGATCAGGTGAGTTCATTGTCAATATACATATATGTACTATAGTATAACAATTTCCAATTACTTTTATACACTACTGTACGGTACTATTTATATATATATGTGTGTATGTGTGTGTGTGTGTGTGTGTACAGAAATATAGAGAATGATAGAGAAAAGGCAAAAGCCGAAGCAGCAAAGACAAGAGCAGATGCTTTATGCAACTCATAGTGCAGAATGCAGCAACAACGAAAATCATTACTTTGGGCACCCTGAAATTTCCAAAAAACCAATTTCAACTGAAAACCTAATCACATCCTGTTGTTGATTTTGATGATGACTGACCACCCACACTACTCTATTCTCACTGATTCATTTGCTTCGCTCACTCAACGAAGCTCAAAGATAGTTTCAAATTTGTACTTTACCAAGCTTCGCAAACTTGGCCATGAAGCTTTTTTTACTGCCGCGTTCATTGGCATCTATCGTCCACTAGCAGTAGCAGCAACAGCAACAGCACCACCACCACCAAATGATAGAGTTATTAGTTTAGTTAGAGATACATACACACCTTTGAAGCGCATGGGCAAAGCGCATAACCAAAATGCATTCAACTGCGTTGACTTTTTTAGGTCAAAAAAAAAAAAAAAAAAATTATATGAAAAAACAAAACCAGAAATAATATTCTATCTTGAGTTACCATGATGGCTGAATGCCTTTCCACATACATAGATACATACATGGACAACAATAGACTGCCTGTGAATGTGTGTATCTGAGGCTTGTAGCAAAGCAGGTAGAAGGTTTGTAGTATTTAAATAGAAAAACAAGGAGAAAGACTTTGGAAATAATAAACATTGTTAGGAATGTTTGTAGATACATATAAATATTCTGATTGGTCCAACAGATTCCAATCGATTTCATTAATTATTGTGATTTGAGTCTTAAGTGAACATATGATGATATTCTGTTGGTTCAATTTAGAATGATCTATTGTAATTTTTGATTAGAAAGGGATTGGAAATCTTAAATTTAAATGAGACAGAAGATTATAATGCATAATTGTTTGTTGGGCTCAGTCAAGAATCTTGATTAATATATGATTAAA
Source organism: Amiota albilabris (assembly GCA_037040105.1). Classification (NCBI taxonomy): domain Eukaryota; kingdom Metazoa; phylum Arthropoda; class Insecta; order Diptera; family Drosophilidae; genus Amiota; species Amiota albilabris. The sequence goes on from JBANCV010000038.1 coordinate 104,525, forward strand.
AAGTAAATTTGTGTAAATTATTTCATAAACTTTTGTTCAAGATACAAATGGCATCGCTATTAATATTTGATGAAGGGTATGTTAAGAAGCAACGAAACCAGAACACAACTAACGACAACAGCGCAATAACAACAACAGAAACAACCAACAGTAGACAGTCAGCAAAGACCAACACAAAACAGAACAGAACAGAACAGAACAGCCAACCCAAACAGCCCAAAAGTCAAAAACAATGCGATCCATGGAAATTCAACCTATATTCAGACACACAGACACAGATACAAGCATCTCTATTCATATTTACTTGCCCTAGATACCCTACAAACATGCATATTCAATACATATACACTCGTACACAGATACATACATGCAGATCCATTTAGTTCATGTCATAGATTCATAAATATGTACACATACATATAGTGCTACAGTGTTACCAGTTTAGTTTGGCATGACATTGAAGTCTTTTAGTTGATGCAATGTTGTTGTTCTAGTTGTTGTTAAGGAAGGTGTTTCGCATAAAAAATGCTTTATGTTGTGATGGTTGTAGGATTTTGATGACACTTCCACATACACATCCACATCCACATCCAATAGCAATCCTTGTTATTTGTCAAGTTTCGTTTGGATTTAGCTAATGTTGTTGATGCTGATGCCGCTGTCGCTGCTTGCCTGTATTCGTTCTTAGTATTTTTCATATAAATATTGTACTATTGTATTTAGTAGATTTATTTTGGTTGCTAAAATACTTTATTATATATTCGAGTTCTCAATGATTTTTTCCACATTTGAATAAGTTTCATAAATATCAACAAAACAATCAAATGGAAACTAATTTTAGCTAAAACATTAAGTGGCAACTAATAGTAAATGTCAAAAAAAGAAAATTAAAATTGATATGCAAACAGAACTATTAACTTTGGTTTCAACGAAGCCTACTTCCATATTCATCACCATAATTTAGAAAATTATAAACTTGAATGACAGCTATTAAGTATGAAATATTGATCAGATAAGTGCAATTTCGGATATGCCATGCTTTCTGAAAAGATTAGTTAGTTGACTTGTAAGAAAACTATTTAAGAATTGCAAAGTTCTCTAGAACAAAAATCATGGCAAGAACAACAGATGTGAAATATTAATGTTTCGGGAAAGATTCGTTTGCTTATTGTAGGGTACTAGAGAAATATTAACATTTTCTATACAAATAATTGATTTTCCTATACATAATTAATGTTTACATACATATATGGATAATGAGGGCCTTTGCAGAAACTATATGGTATTCAGTATATTTGTATCATTAATCGTAACTAAACTTGAAGAATTCTCTTATTTATGATACTTGTCTTTGATTTGATTGAACTTAACCTCAAAATCAAATTATAATCAGTACATAAAAGGAAATGTTATCCAACTGGAATAACATATCTTTCCAAATTGGAAAAATGGAAAAATCTGTAATCAAAAGGTATTCAATGGAAATGAAAACTTCACAACCAATTGAATCAATTTTTCTTGTAATGGTTTACAATGGATGGAACTTAATATTGTATACGGTATACCTATAATAGGTCCAATTTTGAATGCAGTGGCATAAGGAGTACGCTTATAACGATATTCGGATACATCAAATTATGATTTCTCGGTCCCATCAACATCGATATAAGCGAATTTTCCTTAAAGAAATTAACAATTCATGAAACCTTTGTGAGATTATTGAATTTTATTATCAATTTATTCATACATTTTTTGCTTACCCTGCATCATTTTTAAACTATCTAATTGATTATATGCAAGGAAGATCTCATTTATTTACAAAAAGAAAAGCAAAAAATAATACATAATTTAAAAAAAAAAAAATTTAACACTAGAACGAGTTTCATAGCTCCTTTTTAGAGATGTAAAGTGACGATTTATGGACAAATGTATTTGGAGTCCTTAATAAGTATATACTTATATATTTTCTAAAAGTTTCCAGTCTTTATATAGAAAGTTGCACCGCGTCATTTACGAACAGTTTGATATAAAAACTTCACAGAAATGTATACACTGCTCTAAGAAATTTTTTGGTGCTAATTGTTTAAACTGTTCGCAAGTTCTGGACTGGTATAAACAGTTCATATGCCACAATTCGCATCGAATTCTGACTGAATCCTGGATAAGCTCATGCAGCAGTGCATGGGAGAATGGAAGATCTTTGCGTTTTTCTCTATTTTTAAGAAAAGTCTGGAAACTTTTGGAACACACCTTTATATACCACACATCATAATGAGGGAGTAAAGTTTCAGAATCGGAACCAATTAATTACACAAGTCGACACGGTTTTTGTTTCTGACTTCTGAATGTCATAGATTCTTGGTGTCTTGTACGTTGCTTATAAGGAGAAATATACTCTTTTCGATCTATAACTGCTTTTGTAGAAACTACAGCTTGTCCAATTTTGTCTTTTAATAGCAAACTTTATAACTCGAAAATTGAGATTTATGTTTTTTATACTCTTTACATACTGAATAGTATTATAAGTTTGTCATGAAGTTTGTAATGCGTCATATACCCCTGAAATTTTGTCGGAATCAAACGAATCGGACCACTAGGAGCGAAACCTCCCATACAAACACCCTACTCAATTTCATATATTTATTAGAATCACTTTTTTTGTTTTTTGTGCTATCAAACTAAAATTTAGACACTAGAAGTATTTGACCCATATACATAAGCTACTAAAATTCAAGATCCTCGGACTATTAGGAAGGGTACTTCCCATACAAAGCCCCTACTCAAATTCATGTTCTTATTAGAAAAACGTTTTTGATTTCTGTGCTATCATTTTGAAATTTAAGCACAAAAAGTTTCTAATCCATATTCATTAACTATATAAATTTCAAGATCCTAAGATTTCTGGATCGCATAGCTATGCGTAGGATGCGTGAACGGTATTACATCTTCGGCATAGTCGAAGATATCCTTTTTTCTGGTTTTTTGTACAAGAACATATTTTATGACTTATACTTAGGTGGTATAGGTAAGTTCGAATAGTAAAACTCATAATAATAAGTAGGTGTATTATTTATTGTATGTTTTTCTATTTGCGTCAATTTCAAATTGAAGTTACAGTTGTGGTTGAGGTTGAGGTTGAAGTTATAGTTTCTAATTGTAGATTGGTAGTACATATGAACTCATTTCTAACTATGATGCCGTAGAAGATTAGGTTCAATTCGTTTTAATAGATGAATCACACTAATTTGAAACTAAAATTTTGTTGTTGTTCTACTACTTTAATTTCAGATCGTTTGTTCGATTTGTGTGACAAATTGACATTTTATTTACTTTATTATAATAACTTTAAGCTCTCGTGTTATGTTTTTTATATAGTAAATACATAGTAGTACAACATTTTCTTATCAAATATTTGTCATAGTTATGGCTTTTATGACTTTTATGACTTTGTTTAATGGTTTAGTGGTGTGGGGTGTGATACCAAAACAAACTAAATAAAGTTAACCTCAAAAAATAGAAACAGAAAGAAAAATCGGAATAAAAAGCAAAAGAAAAATTAACCCAATTCAATCTTATTCAATGCAATCCAATCCAATCCAATCCAATCCAATTTAATTCAACCCACTGCTTAGATTGGGTTTGGTTTTGTTTTGGTTTCGTTGGGTTTCGGGTGTTGTTCCTTCGATTTATTTACTATTGGAATTTCTGTGAAACACGCAGAAGGCGAAAAACATGATTTGATTCGCGTTTTCCAATGGTTTTAGTTAATTGCATGTTTTTTGTTTTTTTTTTTTTTGTTTTTTGTTTATGTTTGTTGGTTTTTGTCGGTTGTATTTTTATTGATTAATTCTATAAATGGTGGTGGCATTGGAAATGATGGCGGTGGCGCCGCACCTGCATTCACAAAGAAATTAATGTAACGACCCTTTGTGCAACGCACGAATATGTACATATGTATGTATGTATCTATACGAGTAAACATATTTTGAAAAAAAAAAAAGAAAACAAAATTAAGAAAAGAAGAAAAAAAAACAAAAACCTAAACGGCTGCACATGACCTGATTTGGAAGGCAGCCAACGCTGCGCTTCTGTGTTTCTATTGCAGAATCAAATTAACAATAAAAATAATAAAAATAGCAATAGGAACAATAACAATAAGAATGAAAAATAGAAAGACAGAATGAAAATAAAAAACAGTTCTCATTGCCATTAAAATGTTGTTATTACTTGAGTACAGTGGGTGAGTGAGTGCAATGAATGTGAATGTGGCTCATCTGCCAGTGCCGTTGATGCCACTATAGCACCGCTGTCAACTGACGACAAACCATAATAAGTTGGGGAAAAAGTTCGGCTTGGTTTGGTTTAAAAAGGAAAACAAGGAAATGAACTCTTGTATCTCATCCTAAACTATCCTATTCTGTCCCTCTATCTATACTCGTAGTAAAGTTAGTGATAAGGGCGATGTGATGATTAACAACCCATAGTAAAGTATGTGATGAGCATGATGTGTTGATATGCTCTGCTTTGCTTTGCTTTATCTTTGGCACGTGTATGAGAAAAATGGTACTAGATGGTTGGATTAGTTTATTCTGCTTTTTACACAAATAGGCAAAGCAAAGCAAAGCAATTACAAAAAGAAAAGACATACAATTGATGTCGGATTAAACACAATAACAAAATGATGAGAGGCTATTATTGCTGTAATACTATAATAAGATCAGCAACAATAACAACAACAATGGGGCAATATGTACATATTTCAACATTCATTTATTCATGAATGAATAAATTGCGAATGCCTCTTCAAACATTTGTCCGTGTACTTTGGCCGGTAGTTCGGTCGGTTGTTCTATTATACATACATACATACATACCATACATATATAAATCATCTTCAACTTGAAATAATTTTCAAAAATTTATTTCGCATTCAATTTTCTTTTATTTCAATTTTTCTAAAATTTAAAATGCAATCCTGACATGTACAATTTTTCTTTGATGTAATTTTTTCTTAAAGATTATCCAATGAAAATTATATGAATGATGTATTACTTACCTAACTACATTTGCCACTAACTACCCACCGACCTCTAGGGGTGGTTATTCATAATCTTGTGCTGATGATCAGCCAGTCAGTCAGTCAGTCAGTCAGTCAGTAGAGTCTTAGGTAAATAGGTACATAGGGGATGGATGAGTATTAATTTCTGCAAACATTTACCATTCTTTCAATTGTTGTGAACACAATTTTTTTTTTTTTTGTGTCTTATTTTGCAACGCTTTCTGTTATGTTCTCAAATAGGAAAAACAGCAGCTCTATGTATTCAGGTCACCAAAAATAACCTAATCATACTGACTGACAATAGATAGAGTCCAGTTTAAGGAAAAATAAGGCTTATCAATAACAATTGTATTTTCTATTTTAAACTAGTGGCTCAGTATGCAGCTGAGGATAGAATAGAAGGGAATAGATATTTCTCCCCTTTCATTGAATGGTTGTGGTCTAGTTGCATATATGAAATACGCTTTTGCATATGCTAAGGAACATTTGCATTGTGCATTTGTGTGTAAGGAAGGAAAAGAGCTCTTTTGATGATATTAAATTGGAATGAGACCACCACCACCACCTCTTAATCCAATTTCTGTGAACTATATTACAAAATTTTGTTATTTAACGAACGAATAAAATACTCGTATCAATTGTCTCAATTAGTTTAATTCAAATCTTTGATTAAGAAACAACAAAGTACTCGTATAATAAGTAATTGACTTATATTTTTTTATCAGTTCTTTTGTTTATTATTTTGGTATTCTCTTTTATTTTTAAGATAGTAACATTTTGGCTGGCCACACCCAAAAATTTCAATCTATTGATGTTCATACATTGATATCGACTCCATTCACCACATATCGTATATAGGTGTGATTAAATTATGTTTATATAATGAATTTGAATATGAATGTGTATACTATAACTCATAATTTTTATCCATTCCTTTAAGGACATTTTTTCACAATCGTAATAAAGTCTCAATAGTTCTTCTAAGATCTAAAAAACATACAAACATATTGTACAATAAAAATCTTAAGTCTATAAGATGAAAAATTCTGTCTGTATTTGATTCAAATGGCTTTTTTATTCGTTATTGACTCGTGATAATCAAATCAAATTGCTTTAAATTCTGTTTAATGTGTAATCAATTAATGTCTCCAGTCCAGACACACATCTGTCGAAACTGTTGTCAAACTCATAAAATTTCTGGATAATAGCAACTTTTAGATGACACATGTCAATAAACTGACAATTAGTTTACAGGTAACAGTGGTTTTAGTGATTCCAGTTTTGTAATTTTGAAAACAATGACAGACAATTATTTTCTAGTTTCATTTCAAAACAGAGTTTTGAAAAGATAAATATCTGTAAAGCAAAGCAATGACACATGGCGAGTGTCTATGAAAATGATTCATCGACCTTTAGTTTACAGTGTTTTTACATGATCATATGAGTACCGGTGATGGTAAACATTCTATTCGTCCAAAATCAGCAGTTACTATCGAAAACAAAAAATTGTTCTGAGGGAACTAGAGACAGTTAAGTTGCATGAGATATCAGAATGTAGTGTTTTTACAATTTCCTACGAAAATTTGAGCATTCGTAAGTAGTTTTCAACATGGCGTTTGCTCTCATAGGACCAAAAACAACAACAAATCGTCAAGGATTCAATAATTTTTTACGACTGTATGTGTGTAATAATAGATGCAACATGGATCCGTTACTATACACCTGACTTAAAAAGATCGTCAGCTGAGTTCGAAGCAGTCGGTGAAAGTCGTGCCATCAAAAACTCAAATGTCAGATGGCATCTGTATTTATGATCGCGTGACTATCTAGATAAAGATAAAACTATCAATAGCGATTGTTTCATGTCATTACTGGATCGAATGAGTGCAGAAATGAAAAAAAAAATGTTCTCACATGCAAAAGAAAAAATACCCCGTGTCACAAGTCGATGAAAACGATTATTAAATTGAATGACTTATACTTCCCATTGTGCTCTCCAGGTTGAGGCCCCAGCGACTACTGATTTTTTGCAGACATCAAAAAGATGCTCCAGGGATAGAAATTTTGTTCAAATGAAGAAGCGATTGTCGTAATTCAGACCTATTTTAAGAGCAAAGACAAGTCGTTCTACCAAAAAGACATCGAAAAGTCAAAGGAGCATTGGAATTAACATATCACTCGAGAAAGAGAGTATGTTGATGAATAAAATTTAATTCTTAGAAAAAAAAATTAGTTTTCTTAGTTAGCTATGTCTAGGGGGACATCTACATCTATGTAATTACTAGTAACTGAATTTTGGAGGTAGAAAGATGAAATTTTAAACGAAGTGGGAATGGGGTACCTCCAATACAGACCCAACTGAAATTTGGACAGTATAAGTGTCTGATCAATATTCATCAACCATGTAAATTTACGATCCTAGAATTACTGGATCACATAGTTCCCATACAAATATTACGGTCACAATATTGAAACACAGTCAGTATACTGAGTCTACCCTTAACATAAGTCAACTCAATATTGTTATTTTTCTATGTGCTATGTGCTATGATCACAGGAGCGTAGTCAAATATATTTTCTAAAGGATGCTTGAAGAGTATTTTAGCTTCGGCTAGCATTCTGGTTCATCTATATTTTGACCACTTTCAAATATATTCACAGAAGCTACTTGCATTTGTTGGTTAAGTTGTGCTATGAAAATTATTGAACTCAAAATTGATTTGTTTCGACTTTGTCATTCATTTCATATGATGATTTACTAGTTGAAAATGAATGTGCGAATGTTGTGCTGTAGAATTGATACCCGACTATCCTATCTTCGTCTTGCCCCTGCCTTTATTTGCCAAAAATGGGGTTGGCTTCAAAATAAAGATGTTTTTAAATATACATTTTATATTCTTATTATTAATTCTTTTTTTTAAATATTCAAATTTTTTTACAGGATGAAACTGGCGCCTATCTTATTGACAGAGATCCAAAGTATTTTGCCCCAGTGCTAAATTATTTACGTCATGGTAAACTTGTACTCGATGGTGTCTCTGAAGAGGGAGTACTTGAGGAAGCGGAATTCTATAATATTGCGCACATGATAACGCTGCTCAAGGAATGTATAAATCGCCGAGATCAGGTAAACATAATTATTTCATTTAGTGTTGTAACGGAAAATCGCCTTTGCATCTGCGGAACATCCGCAAAAAATCGTACCTAACGGAGGTGTAATTACGTTTTTTCGTTACGTGCGACGCCACGTGTGCGTCTCTGAAGAGTTCAATCGTCTGTTTGATCTGTGAAACGCATCGAAGCGGCTAGTGGGCGGAGACCGCATAAAGTATATATATTGGCGATCAGCTCGATGAGACGAGTTGATTTAGCCATATCCGTCTGTACGGTAACTAGTCTTTCAGTTTTTGAGCTAAAGGACTGAAACTGAAGCTACATAGGTTTATTTTTACCTTGGAGAGTACATTTGTCGGAAAGAGTCAAATCGGACCACTGGGTTAATGTTCTTATTAGAAAAACTTTTTAGTTTTTTTTACTATCACCTTGAAATTTGGACACAATAAGTTTCTAAATCATATTCATTAACCATGTATCCTAGGATTACTGGATCGTATAGCTCCCATACAAGAAACGATTCCTAGGAGCTGCACGAAGAGTATAACATCTTGGGGATAGTCGAAAATACCCTTCTTTATGGTTTTTATTACAAATAGATACATTTTTTTCTTCAATAATACTTAGTTAAAAATTGAACCCACCACCACCACCCACATCCGTATCTGCTAAAATCGCCTCTGTTACAACAACCCCAATTTCAATATTCTACATATACATACATACTATGTAATTAGTTTATCATAAGTAGAAGAAAACAATTACTAACTATTCATTTCTCTCTCAATTAAAGCGTCCACACGCGGATAAGAAGCGTGTTTATCGTGTACTGCAATGTCGTGAACAGGAATTGACACAAGTATGTATAAAATATACATAGTGTACTACGAGAGTATGAATGATAGACCAACTTTAATGATATCCTTATTGTTTACAGATGATCTCAACGCTTTCGGATGGTTGGCGCTTTGAGCAATTAATTAGCGTTGGTATGCAATATACAAATTATGGACCATTCGAAAACAATGAGTTCCTTTGTGTTGTATCAAAGGAATGCGGTTCAACAGTTGGACGTGAACTTGAGCTAAACGATCGCGCCAAAGTTCTACAACAAAAAGGATCGCGAATGTAAGAAAGTTTTTAAGAGAAAAACAATAAAAAAAAAAAAAACAACAACAACAAATCGAAGCAAAAAATATTAAAAATTTATGAGATTTTTTTTTTTTTTGTATATATGTGCATATGTTTTATATGTATGTATATGGTATTTGTAATCAAACACACACACACACAAACCAACACACATGTAAAGAGTACAAACTTACAGCAGCATATAGTATGATGTAAATGTGCTTGATGAAAGAAAGATTCAGTTCAGTTCGTTTAATGCTTAGTTTTGATAATTTTTTTTTGTTTTTTTCTTTTTTTTTTTTAAGTTTTGCAATATATCCTGATATTTTCCATATATCTTTATACATAAAACAAGAACAAGAACAATAACAAATACAATCAGTAGTAAATATATGTGTATGTACATATTTGTATATAGGCATGCATGCCAATGCCATTTTACCATTCATTCATATATGGATTTGTACAAAATGTATAAATGTATATGAATCCTGCTGCTGCTGTTGATATTCAATGAAATTTAATTTGTTTGTTTAGTTTCCCTTTATGAAATTAAACAATTTTGTTCTTTTCGAAGGACAAATTCAATGCATCGAATAAAATCAATGAAAAACAAATGGAAAACGATTATATACCTATGTTTGTATTTATATAAGTATGTAATTTAATATAGATTGCATTAACACTATAAGTTTGCCCACCGACGGATCGATTGATCGATCCGATCGATCGCTTTTCTTTGAATATTGATTAAGCAAACAGAGAGAGAGTGAGAGAGAGAGATAGAGAGGAAGAGAACCAAAATTTGAACTGACATATGATTAATAAATAATTTTGTTGTACACAATTCAATCAGTTATAAAAACAAACTTCATAAATTTTTATTATTAAATAGATGAATTATTAAAATCAAAAAGAGATTTAATGAAATGCCAATGAACTATTAAGAATTTTAAACTTATATCATCGCGAGCTTGAATCAAACTTTAATCAATGCTCATTTAATGATTTTTCATAAGAAATCGTAATCTATAAGAAATGTAATGCTTTGCCAATTTTCCTATGGTCTGCCAGCAACTCTGCGACATATTCTCTATGAGCAACTAACTATTTCAGCATTATGTCTTACAGGCTAAAAACAAAATATATATAGAAAAGAAAGACGAGAAAAGAAAAAGAAGAATGGAATACAAATTGCATTGATTGATTACGGATGGACAACAGCAGAGTGGAAAGCTGGAGATCCTCTTAAACATTTTTTAGTCACATCAATTACAAATCTTCTTTGTATTCATTTCAATGAACTTCCCAACGAAGCATTTTTTCTATTACCTATAGTTCAGTTAGTCAACTCAAATCAGTTCAGGTTTTTATAAAATAAGCTCTATCCTATCCTCTATGTATCTAATGTTAGCTACTTATTTTCGCATATCTTATGATGATGACGTGGGTGGTATTTGGGTGTTTGCTTTTAATGTCAAATTATAATTCATTCAATTTAACAATTATGAACTCGGTGTAATGGGGGAAGAGGCTATTAACAAACACATCTAATTAAAAAAAAAAAAACCAAACCAAAACAAAAAAAAAAAAAAAAAATTGAAACAATAATAATAATGATAAATGAAAAGTATCTTAATAAATGAAATAGAAATTTCAGTGAATTTTTATACTCTTTTTAGCTCAGCATGAGCAAGAGTACACACATACAGAAATACAAACCCATAATCTATGGGATTGCCCTAGGGGCAACATAGGCATTTCTAGGGCAAGTTTTGTACGTGTACACAGTACATTAGAGTAGAGTAGAGTAGTGTAATGTATTGTAGTATGGCTTGATATGGTATGCTTAACTTTTACCAACCACCCGAGAGCAGGGCGGGCACTTTTAGAGCGCACAATAAAATTAAATAAAATTTTTTTGTCTTTTTTGAGAATTTACATTTAAGCCAAAATTAAAAACAAACTTAAAAAAAAAATTGAAAATTGAAATCTGTAAAAAGAAAAAACAAAATAATAAAATTAACTTAATATAATACAATAATTGAAAAATCAAAAGAAATATACAATATAAATTTGTAAATTAAATTAAAAAAAATCAAATACATCCAAGAAATTCACCGACACAACTAAATTTTTTTATTCAAAATCATTATTTGACACTCAATATAGTAGTCAGCCAAGTGCATTTACCAGTGCCGTCGTACTTAGACTATAAATAAGGTCAATAACAAAATTATATAAAACCGTCATAATGAAGGATTATCGCTCATAAGATCGTTTATATTTTTATTATTTAAAAGCAAAAAAAAAAATTCCAACCAAAATTCTCTTCAATTATAAAATTGTTTAAAAATATCCTTAAAATCTTCATACCTAACCCAACTCAATTTAAGAATTATATAGGTTGATCATAATTATCATAATTCATTATGGGCATTCATGGCATTAAACTTGTCTGGATCATACCATCATTGTCATCATTATTTATATACATATATATATTTTCTAACTGAACTAAATGATTTTAAATAAAAAGTTAGATATTAATTTGAGAATAGTTTTAAAGAAAAGAAAAGAAATTTAAAATGCGACATCATAGCACACTTTGAAATAGAATGAATAAGAAACTTTTATTGAAAAAAATATTGTAACATTCAGTATATAAGCATGTATGATACACTTATGTCCTACAGTACTTTACTTTAATGCATAATTATCATTGATATATCAGATATAAAACTCTTATAATTATAATTTTTTTTTTTTTTTTTTTTTATCATTAACAATTAACTTCTAATTAACTTAAGCAAATCAAGCGACAGAATATTGTAGTAGTACATACAAGACAGATTTGCGTATTTTCTATATAATATCTATTTAATGCAAAAAGTAATGATGCAGTTTTCTTCTACATAAAAATAATAAAAATTTAATAAATTAATTTGTTCTATAACAAAAATAAAAAACTAAAAAAATTACAAAAAGCAATTGGGCAAAAGTAGTCTACATACTACAGATTATATGATTACCTGAAGACAATTCAACGATCGAACTGTCTATCCGTTTATCAATTTTTAAGCATTTAGTTGAAAATACAGAGTACAGAAATGTTATTTTGTCATGGCCATAAATACATAGATTTTATATCTATTAAAGTGTGGAGTTTCCGATACAATATTTTTATTTATTTCATATACAACTAAGATTATAATTTATGAGCTATAGCAACAGACGCTTTCAGCTCAGGGGAAATGTTGAGAAGAATGAGGGGTAGGGGTGTTAGAAAAGTGCAGGATCAGACTTGAAGGGGAATTGAACCAGCAACTCTAGGATGTAAGCTCGGCGCACTAATATCTGAGCTAACGAGCCAGTCCGATACAAAATTATTCTTGGCATTTCTATTAATTAATAACGATTGGGGTGGGTTGTGAAATGTTTTAGAGTTTTGGTATACATAGATATGTGTAAGTAAATATTGTAATATTTGAAAATAATTTCAAAATAATGATTTTTCTTCTTTGATTTAAATAAGCAGCTATAAGGTTATCATATACATCGATATATAAAATTCTTTAGTGTTTACTTACAATAAATTTTTATACAATTTTGCTTAAATTACTCATATATTTTGTTAAATCCTAGTATGATGGGTGGTTTCCAATAATTCATTCAGTGTCAGCTGCTAGGAGGTCGCACTTGTAACTAAATTTAAAATATATATCTAACTATCATGGAATTTAGACAAGATAGTTTTGGTAAACACTTAAACTAATGCATTACGTAATTAAAAGTAATAAAATTTTCATAGGTCAGAGTTTCTATATATTTTTAATTGCTTTGATTTTGCCTCATGGTTCCATGATACTCCAACTTTAACTTAAGTACAAATGTATAATAAAATCTCCTTAAAAACTTGACTGTACTCTTTATTTTTATTTTTGTTGTGTAACTTTTTTTCATTCATCTTTATTGCTTTCACTTCTGTACTTATATGCAAATTTGTTTAAGTGTCTGTATTATAAATGTTATTAATGCTAAATTAATAATAAGTTATTAATGTACATAATAGTTCATTACAGTACACCCTCAGTTTATTGAACGAAGAAACAATCTACAAAGTGACTAACTCTAGTCAGTTGAATTTTGAGTTGCCGGATTTGAAATTATCAGGCATAGTAGATTGATTCAGAATATTTGTAGAAAGGTTTATTAAAATGAGTTTCAATTTGTGATGGAATTTATTGGGAGAAATTTCTGTTGGTATTACAGTCGAATTCGTCTATAATAAAGCGATGAACCAGTTCCAACAACTACAGTATAAACGAATCCAAAACTTATTCATATCAAAGTTTGGTCCGGTCTCAATGATTCAACTAAAGACGAGTCCGATTGTATACGATTATATGTAATCGCTTATTTCTTAAAGAGGCTAAACGATTGATATTTTGATTGAGAACCACTATAATGAATAAGTACTGTAACTCTTCATAAAACAACCAATCTTCCTTACAAATAACTATATCCTATCTTCATCATAAAGAGTCTGTTTATTTATATATTATATATGTATGTACATACTGTGTGCATGTGTGTGTGTGTGTGTGTGTGTGTGTGTGTGTGTGAACATCAGCATTTAATTTTTATCACACATTTTGTATAATTTATTTTAATTTTATTTGTTCTGAAAACTTGTTCATAATTCATAACTCAACAAAAAAAAAAAAAAACATTTTCTTTTTTTTTTCTGTTTTGTTTCTTTAATTACAGTCTTGGAATATAAATTGCAAACAATAAATATGTGTACAGTGTGCAAATAACGTATGCGTTCAACAATAACAGATCAACAACAACAATAATAACAGCAACAACAACAACTAGATCCAGACACAGAACCTTAAATCACCTACCTACAACTACCTACTACTTATTTATAAGAAGATCAAGAATAACTTGATGATCACATTACATAATACCATAATTTAATTACACTATCAATTACTTTACTACTTAGTATGTAGTACATATATATATATATGTACTCGTATAACTTTAATCATGAATTCATTTTTTGTATGTTTAATTTTACTTTTAGTTTTACTTAATTCTGTCAAAAAATCAATAACAACAACTACAAAAGCAACCACACAATTAGCATTTTTTTTTTTGGGCCTTCATTCATAAACAGAATCAATCCGAATTTGTATCTCAGTAATTCTTCTTAAGCCTTGATTGAGCCTTTCCCTCTCAGTGGAAAGGGGATGCATCCATCATTAGCACAAGTATGAAATTCTTGGAGCACAAAAATTATTGAAGAGACATTGAGGGAGAATTACATTTGTAGTATAGACAATATAAAGAAAGAGGTGGAAGGAGGGAATGAAGAGAAAACAGAAAATATATTAAAGTGAATTCATACATGCTTTAGTCAATTTGCCAATTTGCTATTGCTATTTGTTGCATTTTAATTTATAATCTTAGGATTATCACAAAAGTTCTTAAGTATGTATGATTCTTGGCAGTCGTTTGCGTGCTGTGATGGCACATCATCATAATCATCATAATGCCAATGCTTCTTATTCTATTCTTATATAGTATATTTTTGCAAATTGTCAAGAGAAATACAAAGTATTGTCGATGTATGTAAATCATAATATCAGAGACTTTGTTGTGATCTTAAGGAAGAGAGGAGGCTTTAGACAAACAAATGTTCTATATATTTTTGAAAGAAAGCAACAACAATAACATTTTTAATCGCATATGCATATGCATATTTAAATTAATATTCTAATGATATTTTTAAAAAAACTTAAGGAAGAAAACAATTTTTATGCCAGCTTATACATATACTATTGCATAGATGTACGTACGTGTCAATTTATCAGCAAAAAATTCAAACATTTTTTAGGATTCCGTACTCAAAGGGTGCTTACGACGGGAATCTATTACTATGCTTCCGCTGTTTGTCCGTCCGTCCGTCCGACTCCGGATGTATCTCATGAACCGTAATAGATAGACAGTTGAAATTTCCACGGTATGTGTATTTCTTTTGTCATAACTACAACAAATAATACAATTAAAATAAAGTTAAAAATTAAACGGGGTCCTCATACAAGAAATGTGTATTTAGTAAGATAACCTAAAATTATACAATACTTTATTATTTTATAAATTTTATCAGTTGCGCCATCTGTGTGTGACTTGATTACTTATTTCATATATTGAAACAAAAGTGCGCTGAGCTCTTCAATGGTCATCTCTTTCATATTCAAATAAAGTAAATTCAAACAGCAAAAAAATCTACAATATCTAGGGTATGCTTCATGTGCGCGTCCGACTTGCACTTAGCCAATTTTTTAGGATTGAATTATTCATGCCAGAGGAATGTTGCCACTCTTGGAACTGAATTGAATTGAATATATAATGTGACTCAACAATTCTCTTGGTTTGGGGGCTTCCAAATTGGATTATTTAATAGTTTTTATTAAAAATTACAGTTCAAGTAGGCCAATTGTTCGGACCACCAGCAACTGGAAGCAATTGTTGATTTTATATCTCTCTTATTATCCAAGAAGATGATGATGATCTGAGAACAAAATTCTGTTTATAGCATTTTATTGACCAAATCCTAAATATAATTTATTACAATTTGTTTTTTTTTTTTGACTCCTTTTTTAACGTGTTTCCAAAATTACTTTGTATTAGTGATAATACAGACATGAAGTATATGGATTAAGGGATTATAGAATTATTTTTCACACTAGTGTAAATGGATATTATTACTTTTCCTTGTATGTAAGAACTTGTATGGAAATGATCAGTGAAACAAGAATAATCATCTGTCCCTTTTTATGCACACTAGTCTTTCAGCTTTGAGCTAATGTGATTTAATTTTTGGTACAGACATGGATTACTCATTTTACTATGGATCAGGAGTGTCCAAACATTTTATTTCACTGGAAATAGAACATTGGTTGTTAGTATCAGATTGGGAAAAAAAAAACATTTAAGTTTGTCTGGCACTTGGCCCGCTTTGCTACTTGACCCTGATGTACATACATATATTGTATACAAATAATATATGTATTTGAGAACCAGAGTTTCCCCAATTACTAAATGAAGAGATGTTCCACCTCGACAACTTTGCTTAAGTTAGAAAATTATTTTATTTAATTTATACACCAAATTACCAAAAGTTGGATCGATTGATCGGATATTTTATGTACAATACTATATAGCCTCCATGCAGGGTTATGTCTGAATGATGATTTTTTTTAAGTTTCTGTATGCAAAATGCCAATTTACCATAGACATATTATGCAGTTGCCAATGGTCTATAATTCAAGAATAGAATCATCATCATCATTCATTGTCCCTGAATTTCCATTTCTATGTCTTTCTCCATCGAACTATCTTACAACTTTGGTTGGAAAAGATATATGTACTATAAAAACATCTGCAAGCATTTGAAGAATTATATTTGATACAACAGTATATACATGCTATAAAAATTATATTGTAATTAAAGTAAATTGAATAAATACGAAAAATGTATGTATTTACATATGTATGTATGTCAATGATATTAAATAATGATGAAGATATAAATGATCGTAGGTAATTTTGAAATTACATTTTAAACGAAGCATAAAGCATTAAGAAAGATATTCCAGAGAATTGAAAGTAATTAATATAAATACGAACTAAAAAGTATCCGAAACAATAAAATATTACCAAATTCATTAGACAGAATGCAATTTGATGTGAGATAATCTACATTTACATATGATGACCATTTCCTTACCTAGTATGATTTTTTATGGAACAGTTTTGGAAATTTACTCACTATGATTGTGGAAGGAATAAGTACTACAGACAAGAGATTTGTTGATTAAATTGCTTTTCACTGTCTTTACTTTTAAACTCGCAAATTTATGGCAACACTTTATAGATCGTTGGCACAACTCTCTTGCATTATGTGTGGAATGCTCATCGGAACTTTCGATCATTTCAATAAATCCAGATGCATATAGATATGAGAGATAGAATATAACAGCGTCCTCAATCAATCATCCACCACAGCTGACTGACTCTAGAAAACAAAAATGGGTAGTTTATATGTAAGAAGGAAATTGTCATATACTAAAAAAATGAAGCCAAGATGAAATTTTGAGTTCAGTGTTCAGATTGATTAAGATATTATGGGTAAAATTTAAGTTAGATTAAATAAGATTTTTTACATTCAAATTGAATTCTGTCAAATGAAAAAAAAAAAGGTTTTACTTTATCTAAAATAAATAAAAAAAAAACACATAAATATTAAAGCTTATTAATAATAATACGAAATAAAATAAATGAATAAAGACAAAACAAAACAAAAAAAAAAAAAAAAAACCGGAAAAAATACAATAAGATAAATAAATCAAAAAAAATTAATAAATAAAAAGCCTGAAAATCAATAAAATCTAAATGTATAAAAAAAACGTGTTCTATATTTAATTTTTAAAAACAATTTTAATATTAACATTACTAAATTAAAATACACTACATAAGTATATACAAAAAATAATGAAAAAAAAAAAAAATATGGAAAAAAATAGTCTTCATTTAGGGAAATTCATTGTTAACAATTATAAAAAAAATATATATAACATATATGTATGTATGTTTTTATTGCTACTCATCATTTTCAAAAAGAAAAAACAAAAAAAAAAAAAAAAAAACACCAAACCATTAACTTTGGTTTCAACGAAGTTTATACCATACACACACATATGTTTCACAGACACGATCAAAGAAAAATGTTTTCCCATATTAAAAGTCACAAATTACATGATGATTTCTTTTATACTAAGTATTATAGCAAAGCAATGCGAGTTCTCGATAACAACATGTATTAGGGTTTTTAACACACATGTAATTTATTCATAATCTAAGTGATTATGAATATGATTAGCATTCCAAACTAATTGCAGTGAATATGAATCAATCATAATCATTTAAATGAATATGAATCGAGTGGTTATCATTATTCATTAGTAATCATGAAATATTAAATATTCATTTAAATGTTCAAATGTTTGCTTGTGCTTTGTGAATTGCAATTATTGAATTACGCTGTTATACATAAATTTACGTCGTAGTTTTGGCGAATGTGGTGAAGTGATCATACTACGCATTAACAAAGAGAGGCAGAGAGTTAAGGAAAAATACATATTGTTGTTGTTTTGGTTAGTTTCATGATTGCTTATGAATAATGAATAGT
Source organism: Amiota albilabris (assembly GCA_037040105.1). Lineage (NCBI taxonomy): Eukaryota > Metazoa > Arthropoda > Insecta > Diptera > Drosophilidae > Amiota > Amiota albilabris. The sequence goes on from JBANCV010000038.1 coordinate 123,094, forward strand.
TTATGATTACTACTCTATTCATATTCACATTCATATTAATGATTACGATGGATATTCATATTCACTAAAATGACTTTGGAATGATATATGAGTCATATTCATACTCTAAGTGATTATGAATATGTGAATGGTATGTCATTTATACCATAAAAACAAAATATAAGTGAATTTCAAAATCACTTCAAATAAATTAAATTGTACCAACTACTTATTTCATTATGAATTCATCAAAAGCCCTTTTGATTTATTCATTGCACATCTGTACTAGTTTCCGCTCTTCTACATAGATTGGTTCAACTTTTTGATCCAATTTTATTGTAAAACATTTATTTCATGTCATAGCTTTTGATTAAATGCTTTCATTAAGCGGAAAATGACAATACAATATTGCTTTGTACTAGAATTATGATGAGCTTTTGTTCTTCGAAATATTACCATCAGTTTTTTTTATCAGCAAAGCTCAACTGAATAAAGTCAGTGGATCAATTAGTTGACTTTATCCTCTGTTGTGCTCCAATATAAAACCTTCCGTTGTGCGCCATGGTCTGGACAGACCCCTACATATTTACATTCATTTGTATGTAAAAATGAGGCACATTAACAGGTTCATATATGCAAACCATTATACTTTTCCTATTTCTTACCTTTCTCACTTGTTTTGGGAAATCTAGGAAAAAAACGTACCGATTCAATGTTTGGTTTGTAAATACAACATGTTTATTATACTATTCACTCCCGTGCATACTATTCTTCACGGGAGTGAATAGTATTATAAGTTTGTCATGAAGTTTGTAACACACAGAATTAGACATCGCAGACCACATAAAGTTTATATATTTGTGAACAGCTCGATGAGCCGAATTGATTTACCCATGTCCGTCTGTCCATCTGTACGTGAACTAGTCCCTTTGGTTTTGAGGTAGATAGCTGAAATTTTGTACATAAGTTTTTTTTTACCCCGGACAAAACTTTTGTTGGAATGAGCCCAATCGGACCACTGCGAGGGGTACCCCCCATACATACACCAAGGTCAAATGAACGTTCTTATTAGAAAAATAAAAAATAAATTTGTGGTTCGATCGAACTGAAATTTGAACGTTATGAGTTTCTGGTCCATATCCATCAACCATGCAAATTCCAGGATTACCAGGATGGTTACCTCCCATACAAACCCACATTAAATAACAAACTTAAAAAGAGTTATTGTACAGTAAGGTGCCACTCAAATTGTGTTCTTTGTTGAAACTCAAACTGTAACAGTTGCTCTCCGTTTTTAAGCGGATGTGTGAAGAGTATAACATGTTCGGCATAGTCGAAGATACCCTTCTTTCTGGTTTTTGATATCACAAAAATTTGAGGATAAACAAATAAATATATGGATGAAGGTTAAGGCTGTCTCCCTGAGCTTGATATCGGGACAAAAGGAGGTAAAAGGAATAAATTTTTGAAAATCAATAAAAATTTATAATTTGATCAACATTTGTGTTTCATAAAATTTTTTTATGATTCAATCACTTTTTCGTTGCATTTCAAATTTACAAGAATTTCCAAAATAAATTAGTAACTTTCTCAAAAATAAATAAAGTCAAAAGTAAGAATATATTGCAAAGTCTACCATCTACATGGGTGCAACTACAAACATTCAATTGTCACAATAATAACTACATTTAAACATGTATACATGTATACATATTATATATGTATGTACGTACTCGTATGTACATACTAGACGTGTGCAATGCTTCTAATCATATTTCGTAGTTCTATGTGCTCTTAAAATGTACTTCATATTAATGTAATTAATATTCGTAGTACGCGTTTATGTTTTAACTGAAAATACTTACTAGTAGTAATCTTACTCTTTCGAAATGATTAGGTGCGTATTTGGCTTTTTACTTATGTACTATGCTTAAAACCGTATGTACTCTTTTGGTTTTTTTACATTTTTCCTTGGTACGGCGGAAACAAAACTCAATTCTGTCTTTGTTAAAGCGCGGTACACGTACCAACCATACCAAGCAAACAAGCAAGGAAACGAAAACGTTGTTTTTGCTTCGAAATATTTTTGCGTTATGTGTCCGATCACTTCGACCCGTATACTTATACGTGCATAGAACATAGCAAAAAAGAAAAGAACAACAATAGTACATACGTATGAGTCTGATTACTACTACTAATCATTTGCAGTTAGTACATAAAAAAGTTAATATCTTTACTATTTTTATTGCAGACGCCAAATACTATAAATATTTATAATCACTTTAAATCAGTCCGCAAATAAAGTACGCATTTCAGAGTAGATAATTAAACAGTATGTTTTTTGTAATCATTGCACATCTCTGGTGTCTACTATGAATATATGGTATACAAGTATAATGCAAAAATAATAAGTACAGGCTGATATAATTTTTAAATTAACTGATATAAATGATAATATGTAATTACACATTATTGTTAAATATAAGATTCAATGTTGAGTAAAGCATAGCAAAAAGTAAACAAAAACAAAATAACAGAAGGTTATAATAATCTTCACGCATCCCCTAGAAGACGTATTTGCTTATGTTGATGGTAGAGTTAGTATACAAATTGGATTTCAGTATTGGTACTGTAATATTTGTATGGGAGCTATGCGATCCAGTAATCGTAAGAACTAGAAATTTTCATGGTTGGTAAATAAGGGTTAGATACTTATCCAAATTTCTGTTCGATAATACACAGTACAAAAAAGTTTTTCCAATATGAACATGAATTTGAACTGAGCTGAATCCGACAAATGTGCAGAACACTTCATCATCTCTAGTCCAAAAACTGAGGGAAAAGTTTGCACAAATATAGATGGACCATAGTTTTGAAGATACAATTCTTTCTGGTTTTAACGAAATTTTAACTATCATATGATCAAATGACGGAAGTTGCAAATAATTTCTTGATTCCGGTATTGTTGTCATATCGTAATCTATAAATTATAAAAGTAAATTAAATGTATGGAAATAAATGAAAACTACAAGTACTTATTATTTTTGCCATAAATATATTATATACAAAAGTATCATGATGCTCTGTTAAAATATTCATTTATTTCTTATTTCTATTCCATTGTAATGTTTAACAATAAATAATAATAATAATAATAATAATAACAATCAATGTTAAAATCTTTTAAATTTCAAAATATATACAAAAATATATAAGTATATTAAAGGAAAAAATCAATAAATTTAAAAATAAAAAAAAAAAAACAAATTATTATATTATAGAAATACATACTACAATACAATACTTTTTAGCAACGCACAAAAAAGCGAAGATCATTAATTACTTAGAAATGTTAATATATTTACAAAATGCAAAAGATTCAAAAATGTAAAATAAAAATTTAAGAAGAATAAAAAATGCAAAAACCTAAATGTGCATTTATTAAAAAAAAAAAAAAAGAGAAAAAGTTAAAAAAAAAAAATAAATTAAATTTATGCTTTATTATTTACCATATTAAATTATATAAGATAACTTAAGCTGCACCGGCTCCGAATAACACATGATATTGTGGAATTGAAAGTTTTTGAATACATTTATATAGGTGGATAGGGACTATTCTATACTATTCTATGTTTCAGTCGGGAACCAAGCATAAAAATTTTAAAAATTTTATTGCAATCAAATGAACGGTTAGGCAGAGCTTAAAATACGAACAAACAGACATTGATTTTTAATAGGTTTTATTTTGTTCAGGATCTTGTGTCGTCATTTCAAATATAGTAAATGAAATTTCACTCACTTACGAAAAGATCGATGGTTAACATATGTAGTTCATTGCTTTGATTTGATTTTGGAAAATGATGGAATTTTCTGGACCGACAACAAAGTGGATATCTTAAAAATATACATGTGTACAAGTGGTAAATTTTCATGGTCTCGAAGTTAATGGAATTTCTACTTTTTGTTCTTTTCATTTTTATTAGATAGCCAATTGTTGCGTCTTTTTAAATATTATCTTGCAAGCGTCATGTCATTCTGTGGGTTATTATTAATAATTGTTATTATTAATAACAATTAAGGTAATTTTTTTGTTTTTAAAGTTGTGTAATATTCAGATATTAATATAAAATTTTTTATATGCTATGGTCTTATATGTATATAAATATAGATTAATTATTAATTTAGTTCAACATAAAAATTAGGTTGCAAATGTCAATCTTCGGTATTCTCATCAAAGGAATTACTTTTTGTATTTCCATTTTTTTTAAGATCCATTTTTCGCATGAAAGGTAAAAGGTTGTTGAAGAAAGCCGCATCGTCGTCTACCTCCTTCCGTGTGTTTATTTTCTTCTGCAGCAGCTCTAATTACCAATAATTCAGCGGATACATTTAATTTTGGAACTTTCTTTTTGGGTTCGAAATTACGCTCATGGTCCTCTTCATTAATAGAGAGTTGAGAAAGGAATTTTGAAGCCTCTAAATTGCCAATTGATTTTCTTGGCCACATTTGATCCTTTAAGAAAAGATGGGATTTAAAATGAGGCCAATATATATAATTGTTGTCCTCAATGGAAACTTATGAAACTCCTGATTTGCTGATTGGTATTTTTTTTATTTCATTTCGGAAATGGTCCTCAATGTTCTTTCATTTCTTTTTTAAACAGTCCTCTGAAATAACAATTATTTTTATTAAGTGTTAGTGTTCATGCATAGTATAATACACATACAGATATTTGGCAACTGGGGCCTCGTTTGTGTCTTTGGCTAATTTTTTTAAAGTCGGAAGGTCTACAGTTGCAGTCATTATAAAAGAAACAGTAACAGGTCTTTGGGAGGAGCTTCAACCACTGCATATGCCCCAGCCTACAAAAGAGATTATTAAAGAAGCAGCAGACAAATTTTACAATATTTGGAATTTTCCATATTGATGGAAAGAACATTCGAATTAAGTGTCCATCACATTCGGAGTCTATGTTTTATAACTACAATAAGTACTTTTCAGTGGTACTTCAAGCAGTACCAGATGTCGAGTTTAGTCCAAAGACTGAAAACTTGTATAAATAAAAATGTTAATGTTCGTATATTCATGACTTCAGAACTCGAAAACTGCTTTACCGATTCCTCTGAAATTTTGGCACGTGTTGTAGGATACTTCTTCTTACTAAAGAGTCAGCAGATCAAAAATAAAATGGTTATGAAAATTTAAAATACTAATTAAATAAAGTAAAGATTTGTTTCATATTTCAAAATTAGAAATTCAATTAATTTTCTTTTTGACTGGCAAGTATTTCGTTAAAAAAAAATGAATTTCAAGTTTTGATCGAGATAACCTGATGAGCAATATGAAAAACATCTCATTATTTACTAAAAAAAAAATATAAAACGTTTTATTTTTTTTCTTTATTGCCTTCCACTACACGTTTACATTCATATAACAACCACAGAAGAAGTTAATGTGTTGAAATTT